>VUQI01062253.1:17614-36429 GCA_015106735.1 Paratilapia polleni
AGGCATTCATTTCTGATGGTTAGGGTTAGGGTAAGGGGCTAGGGAAAGCATTATGTTAGTGGAGTTCCCCACTAAGATGTCAAAACGAGTGTGTGTGTGTGTGTGTGTGTGTGTGTGTGTGTGTGTAAGCGAGTTAATGAGCAGCTATTTTCGACCCTCTCCAGGACAGGATGTCGTATTTGCTGCGACTTCACGGTGGCAGGTGACACACATCAAATCAACACACACAGAAATGGACCATTAACGAGCCTTCCAAAATTCAGACAGCACTTCTGATGTGTCACTGGGCGTGTGTGTGTGTGTGTGCGAATGCTTCAGTATAAACCCCTCCAGGAACAGCGAACCTTTTATGAACACCAACAGCCTTTTACAAAAGCAAACAGGATTTACTGCAAATGAAAAGCTGCAGTATGATTTCACACGATGTTCTGAGCTCGTTTTAGTATCTTTACTCACATCGACCTCGAGTGGCAGCTGCAGGCGCAGAAAACGCTTAATAACATACAGAACAGTCAGCTGTTCAGAAGTAAACTCATCCAAACACCTGTACTGTCTGCTTGTGTTACAGTGTTATTTTTAATAATTAAAGTGGACAAATTTACAAAAATCCTGAAGTGCTTGGAACAGAAATTTCGCTCTTTCCCTCTTGGGTGCCTACAAGGAGTAACCAACCTACTAGGGCTACCCTTGGAAAAACCACTAGAACCTGGTCTAATGGTCATCAAACCACGTCTTTATTGATATATACTGAGGTGTCAAAACTCGTCATTAACGGTACAGGGGAGGTTGTCAAATGTCATCTTTATGGGGGAAAGAATTAACCCAAAATTTACCTTCGCCTGCATGAAGTTACTTTAACCAGCCATGGCTGCACCGCAGGGCTGATGAAGTCATAGCTCACAAGAGACTGCAGTTTGTTCTCACTCCCCAGGGCGAAAAATATTGCACTTTTGTCAAAGCTGTTGCCGTCTCTTAGGCAGCGATGCGAAACACTCCGAGTTATGGCATCAGTGATGTTGGTTGAATGTATTGTGTTACTGGTGTGACAACCCGGTCTCACAGCAGTTTGTGATATAGTCATGACCTATAATCTATTGATTCGTGTTTCTGGACGCAAATTCTCAACTTTTTCATGAGAAATTTCGTCAACACAAATTTGTCAGTACTTTGTGTCCCTGAGCACGAGTTTTCCAGGAGTCCGCTCTGATTACAAAGCAAGAAAAAGTCCACATTTGGAGGTTGGAGGGGTGGTGGAGGAATAAGTCGGCAGACTTTCATACCTGTCACGGTTTTTCACAAATCATTTTTAAATACGTTCTTAATTACAAATATGTCATTTGGTTAGGGTTAGGCATTAAAAGCTACTTGGTTAGGGTTATCCAATTAAAAAAATCCTGGGTTAGGGTTAGACATTAAACATTACGTGATTACCTTTACAAAAATATCATGGTTTGGTTTAAAATATAACGGCTCTCACGTATTTTAAAACCTTGTTTTCCTCATTGCCATGGTGACACCTCCCTGCTCCTGACACAAAAAAAAATGTAACAATTCATGTTCACGCACTCGAAAACATAGGTTACTTTTTTGTGACTATTTCTTTAATATAACCAAGTAGTTTTTGATGCCTAAATTAAAGTAGTTTTTAGCGGCCTTGTCTGTATGATTGATTTGTTTTGATTGATTTTTCTCTTTCAAACCACAAATTGAGTTATTCTGCATTAAACTGTACAAACCAATATTATAAGGGATCCTTTGCAGGTTTTTTTTTCCTGTAAGTTAAGTTTGTGTTTTGAAGGCTAACTTTAGCACGATGACAGAAGACACAACATGAACTCAGATGTTCATCTTGTGTACATGCCGCTTGAACTAAATCACGCTGCACTCAGTGTCGTGCTGTACAGTTCTGTTTGTTTTTGGAAACCACGAAACATAAAGGTTGAAAACGCCACCAGATGAAGTGATGAAGTGGTGGGATCCTGCACACTGCAAGAAAAGCCTGATTCAGCCAGGGTCTTAAAAACACAAGTAAAACTGTGTTATTACTTTATATTTTAAAATACAAACATTAAGAGCTTGGATTAGAAACATATATAACATATATAATGACTTCAGGACTCAATATAGAGGAAAATGACAAGATAAGATAGAGATTTCTACAGTGTAGAACACGATGTAATGACCAAATGTATGCAGGAAACAGAAAAGCACCAAACCTCTAATGTAGAGCCGCACAATCCACATCTAGTACAACTGAGCTTTCTTCTCCAACTTTACATATCTGTCATCTTCATTAATCCAATAAGTAGAGTCAATAAAAAAAAGTCATATACCTTCTTCAGTATTAACCTGATGGTGAACTTTGCACCTTGTTGACCTACAATTCACTTTGAAACTCACTTCCACCCTCAGTTTGGATTGAATTTAGGTTGAGAAACAAGGGCTTCAGTATTTTTTGCAGTGTGGGGATGAGGCGAGGCAGAGCCAGCCCGGCGTGGTCGGTGTCGTCGACCCCGCACTCTATGATTAAACTGACAGTTGGGATGTTGCAGAGCACCAAAGCACTGCTATCGAAACTGTGAACTGGCTGCCATAATTAACGGCTTCAGCTGCACGAGGAACAGCATGCCAGAGCAGCTGAGAGAGAATCAGACTCACAGTCGGCGGCCTGATGTCTGTGAGAAACAAACTGTGAGGACAGCACTTGTTTTGGCTCTCTGTATACTAAACTCTGATATCTGCATTAGGAAAAGGAGTAAATGTGCAATGTTCGTTGTTGATGTTTTGCAGATTTTCCGTCATATGAGAAAACATATTGTGGACTGAGGCTGACCAACCAAAACCTGCGATCAATAATTGCACCCTTTTCATTTAATTTAGGATATTTTTTTCTTCCACCACCTGACAGAGCTCAGTACCTCACTGCCCTTAATGACACACACCTGTTTTTACCATCACTGACTGAGCAGGTGATCACAGTCATGGTTGGCATCCCATTAACTGGGACACATTCAATCTGAAAATAGTGCTCTGTGTTTTGCTGCGGTTTCCAGGTTGAACAACATGTTTTATTGAAGTGGTGTGCAACAGTGGGCAGATCCCAGCAAACTAAATGTGAGGCTAAGAGTGTGTCTGTGTGTGACGCATTTCTAATGCCAAGAGGGAGCCTGAAATTTTGATACACCTAACCATAAAAGGGTGAGATTCATGTTTTGTGGCACACGTTACAGGCTATCTGTGCAAAATAAAATACAGCTCTGGGAAAAAAGGGAATATTGTGAAAAATACCCTAAAGTCAGAGCTAAAAATGCCACAGAAGATGTTCTAGGAACTATAGTCATGTTCAATACCTGCAGTATGGACAGAAACAAAAAGAGGGCCAGTCATATTTAGATTTAGATTCCAGGACAGATAAGATAAATAAAAGACATTATCCATGCAGCCCTGATACATCACGGCGGTAGGTAAATAGGGAGCAGAACCTCCATTTTAGGTGAAAATAAACAGATGAGCTTCATCTTTATCTTTAAAAAACACAGCAGCAGCACTTAAAAGAGCAAGTTGTTTATTGAAGATAAATGTGTTTGTGTTGGACAAACCTCATAATTTTTAAGACATCTTGTTGGTGGGATATATCTGGAAAGGAAATGTTTGTACTGATATTTAAGAGTTAGGGAAGTTCTGTTAGAAATGTCTTTCTTGGCTGGGTTATGTTGACCTAATGATGTTAATGTAGTGGGACCATAATGGTTTCCAGCCTGGAAAACCATTATGGTTGATCAGATAGGGTCTATGTGTCCAGGCTAGGAAGATGGGCCTTTATTAGGAAATAAGTGGTCTCTCTTTTTTTAGACCTTGGCAAGAAGGCATAAGTTGAACATTAATGTTGGAAAAGAAAAAGCTGTAAAAGTTCCAGACACATTTTGCAACCATTTATTGCTGTAAGAGGTGGTAAATGTTTTTGTTTTTTGGGGTTCTTTTAATGCACAAGGCTGTTTGGACGGAAAAAAGGCACCTCAACGAAAACCTCATCCTAGCTGTGAAGCACGGTGGAGGGAAAGTCATGGTTTGAGGCTGCCTTTCTACCTCGGGGGTCGTCAACCCTGCAATCAAGGAGGAAACAATTAATTCCTGACTGTGTAAAGAAATTTTACAGGTGAACGTCAGAGGATCAGAACATGACTTTAAGCTTAGGGTAGGGCAACAAGAAAATGACCTGAAGACAAGTAACAACAACAGAATTATTGAAGAAGAAGAAAATTCAGGTTTTGGAATGGTCAAGTCAGAGTCCTGACCTGAAGCCAGCTGAGATGCCGTTCAGGTCTACTTAATCAAGACTTGCCAGAAATATTAAAACTGCACTGAAACTTTTTTTTAAACAGATAGAAGGGTCCAAAATTCCTCCTCATTGTGAGTCTTATAAGTACCTACAGGAAACGTGATGGAGGTTGTTGCTTCATCCCCATCTATTATCTGCTGGTTCTCATCATAACTACACCTGTCCATGTAAAGTCAGTGGTACTTCAGCCTTCACTCCACGTGCAGCACACACTGACTGTGTCGTCTGCTGAATAAATCTCCACACCCACAATTCAAGGTCACACCTGTAAATATTGTCTCTGGAGCCGGACAGGTTTCTCAGCCAGCTGTCACTGTATAATGCTAATCGCTGCTTCACTTCATAAGTAAACCACAGACTGGAAAAAAAATAAAATAAACCACACATCCCATTCAGTGCCAGGGCACATCGCAAACATCCAACGTGTGCTCTGCTTTGGCCCGTGTGTAATCACAGGCAGGCAAATGAAGTCACTTCACAGGATTTCTGGGAACTAATATGGAGCAGCCGACTGTGTCCTAACACCGCTTTAATCATCAGTTTAATAAATTAAAATGTGATGTTTCTGCCTCACTGCTTCATCGCCTGCCTTCATTTCCTGTATGGACAACAACAGATTACACACTAAAAATGTTTCACTGCTCAAACCAGATTCCCTCACAGTCCAAGCTTTTATTTATATGCACTCAATGTATATAAACCAGTGAAGACTGAAAAGATTTTCATTTGATCAGCGTTACAAAAACAGGTCTATTTTGGTTTCTTCAAATCAAACAGAAAAGAAAGTTTTCATGCAGTTTGATTACATACGAAGTCTCTGCAAAAACCCCAAGCAGATTCTTACCTGTGATGTGAACACAGGTGAACACATGTCCACACATGCAGAAAATATTTCAGTTTTAATGGAAAAATTAGCTTCACGCTGTAATTTTCCCACAGACTGTGAAAGGATGGAACGACAAGCTTATTGTTTGTGTTTGTGGGCAGGCGAAGCTGTATGATTAAACTTCTTTATACTCTTCATTTCTCTTACCCATCACCCCCCAACCTGCCCCACCCAGCCTGGTTCTGCTGGAGGTCTCTTCCTGTTAAAAGGGAGTTCTTCCTCCCCACCATCACCAAGTACTGCTCATAGGGGATGGTCTGATTGATGGGATTTTCTCTCTCTCTCTCTCTCTTTACCTTAAAATGTAAAGTCCCTTGAGATGACTGTTGTTGTGAATTGAGATGGTAATGAGAGAAATGGTTGGACTTCCTGATAAGTTTTGAAAATCGTTACTGTAACTTGATTCCAGCTGTTGTAGCCCCAGCACTCGCTTTTGTTCCCTCTAATGCTGGGTTCACAGGCCGATTATGGACAACACAGAGTGCTGGCTTTGGATCAGGAATGAAAATGGCCATCGTGCATGACAGTCAGTCATATAGTGCATCATAACAGATGAACACTGACACTGCAGCTGCGAAGCCCCTAACAGAAAGACTAGAACATCAGAATTTTGGTCTGTTATAGATTCATCTCAGGATGCAAAAAACTTTGACTAACAAAAGTACGAATTAAAGGCAACATACAAAACTGGGAGGGGATCCTGGGAAATCCAACAGAGAAGAAAACTAGCCTAAACTCAAGAAATTTAACTGAGGTGCAAACAAAAAAAGGCAGGACGCAAGCTGGGAACAGAGGACAGGTGAGAACATTTGACAGGTGAAGACAATTTGGGCGGGGCATGCAGTAACAAAGGGGGAAGTAAAACTAGCAGCACATGAAAGAAAACTAACCTTCAAAGTAAAAACAGAAAAACAAACAAGACAAACATTATTAGACACAGGACTCACGCTAACCATGATAACAGAGAGGGTACGAGCCTATAGACGAGACAGAGGGGAGAAACAGAGGGAACTAAAATCACAAGAAGTAAGCTCATAATAGAAACTGGGTCATTAAATACATTGAAGATATATAAAAATAAACGACACCTGAAGTGTGATTTTTCTCAAACAGGAGCTGTCTGTCTTATCTTTCATTCAGTCACTTTTTCATCTGTAGAAGTGAAGGTGTCTTGCACGTGTCTGTTTTTAAGATGAAAACTGTCAAATTCCTGAATTTTTTTCTTTAGGCAAGTAAAGAAAAATTTTTTTTCTAGTGCACAACAGCTAGATTTGTTCCTGTGTCAAATGACATGAAGACAGTCTAATAATTAACTAATATTTCCAAAAAAAATGTAAGCATGAATATCTCCTTTATTGCAGGACTGAGCAGAATCTGAATGAGCGATAGAAGTTATATTGCAGGTTTGTGGAGGTAAAGTGGGGAGGGAGCCGGGTCAGTAGACTGTCTAGACTGCTGGCTGTGGACCTGCGTGCAGATATAAGCAGTGACCTCTGTCCTGATAACACACAGACTGCAGCAGCAGGGATTTGGCTTATTCTGTCAGCAGGAAAGTATATTACATTGTGATGAGCTGGATGTCATTTTTCTTTTGCTTTAAAGATTGATTTACATCTGTAGCACGTTCTCATTCCCAGACATTAGTCTTGTTTTGTCAAAGCTGCTGCTGTGGCTCATTCACGCACAAAGTGTCCTATGGCGGTGGAGCTTTTCACAATTTTTCAACGTGCAGGGTTACTGTTGTGAAATGGTGCGTTTTTGCCTCAACTAAGCATCTTTTCCTAAACTTAACCGAGCTCTTTTTAGTGCCTAAGGGCATTTTCACACCTATAGATCGTTTACTCTGCTCCGAATCAGATGATGAGTTTATAAACTTGTAGCTTTTTTTCCCGTGGCTTGGTTTCTTTTCACAAAGAGAAAACTCCAAGCAAACTCCAAGCAAACTCCAAGCGAACCAAAATGCGTCACTACAAACCACGTGAGAACGTTCAGTCCACTTATTGGTCAGATCTGCCTGGGGCAGGAGCAACAAAAGTAAATACAGGAAGAAGGTGCTGTGTTCTGTACCAGTGAATAAGATGGAGAATTTACATTCATTTTACAGCTAGTCGCAGCCTGTACTGTGTACTCTGCACATCTATGGTACCCTGCCGCATCCCAGATTGCAAAGCACGCGTTGCTACGGGAAGGCGTTTAGCGCCTACACCTAGTAGCTGGGTCGGATCGAGGTCGGATGATGTTCACGCCATAAACGAACCGCTCCGGAGTTCGTTTGGAACCGGACCGAGACTGCCTCCTCCAGAGGGTCTCGGTGCGGTTGTTTTGGTCCACACCCGAGTGCAATTACCGTGTTCACATATGCACAAACAAACTGCACCGAGGGGTAAAACGAACCAGAGTTCGATCTAAACGGACTAAAGACTGCAGGTGTGAAAACACCCTAAAACTAACCAGAGAGTGGAAGCAAGAGAAAGTAAAAAGTGAATGAAAAAAATTAAAAAAGCCAAAGTGTAAAACAAAAGTCCCAGTGGGACGCAAACCACAGTCCTGGCTCATAACCTTGTGACTCATGATACCATCATCCCCACAGCGTGGTGGTAACAGCCTCTATTTATCTCCTATGTCCGCTTAATGTTTCAAATTACGTAATAGGTTGCAGGGCCGCACTGCAGCAATGTTATGAATTAGAAGATTTCATTTGATATCTAAAATAATAGCAGTTAATGACATAGTCAGTGTAGTGGTTTACACAGTCGCTTGACAAGCAAAGGGTCACTGGTTCGATTCCAGCCGGAGACACAAATCCCCTTTGGGGTTCTGTCAGGACAGGCATCTGGCATAAAACTCCTCTAAATCAAACATGTGGAGCTACCTGCTGTGGGAACCCCCTGTGAATAAGAGAGCAGCTGCAAGTAGTTTTTGTCAGGTCAGTAAAATCCATTTTATTTACATCGTTCTGTGATGTTACTGCAGCATCTCTCTGTGGTCTGGTTATTTTAAAACCGTAATAAATGCTGTCAAATTTGCCAAATTACGACCAAATGTAATGTTGGGATTATGCAGTGTGTTTGTATCCGTCCAATCTCTAAATATGGACCTTGCTGATCTCTAAAACAGAACCTTTATGCTGTGGTTGACTCAGTGACATCTTACAAAAAAGCATTATGTGACGTGTGCTTCTGCATTGGGAACTTCCTGGGGATGTCATTCCTGATGTCCACTGTGAGTAAATGGCCAGAAATCTGCTTTGAGATCATAGAAAAAAAATGAACTTCAGAAGATGCCTGAGAATTACCACTTAAAGTTAAAGTTTTCTTCAGAATCACAGGAAGCCGCTGATAGTTATAAGTGCATCAGAGGGTACACTGCTTATACAAAATATGAACAACTGTGCCATAGGCTCAAATGAGAATATGTGCAGTTGACATACTCACAACCCAATTAATGGACTTTTTCTGTCATATTTGTTAATTCTCTCCAATTTCACCCAAATGTCAGACCCCACACCAAGCTCATTAAAATCACTGACCACTGCAGTTAACGTTAAGATGACCCCACCTCTCCTGCAGAAATAAACTCAGACCACATGGAGCTGGAGGAGAAATGAATTATTCTGATTGATGCATTAGCTGTGCTGATCCTTTAATTCTGTTTCACAGTCCAGTTATTTTTCAGGACCTGACGGAAACACCCCACCACCTGCTTACCCAGAATAACCTCCTCATCCTCATCACCTTCATTATCCCGCTCATGTGTGTCTATAAGTTTTTACAATATCTAGTAAAATATCAGCGTAAAAAAACAAACACAATCGGGACAATTTAGAATTACACCGGGTATTTTTAATTTAAAAGGAAACCAACACAGCACCAAGATAAAAGCTGACATACTGTTAAAAAGCTTTAATGTACATCACATATAAAACACAAAGGCCTGTAAAACTTGAGTACTCAGTGATGCAGTGTTTAATGAATCATTTTTAAATGCAATGAATATACATTTCCTACATGCAGAATAACAACTTTCAAAAAAATTTTAAATAAAAATAAATAAAAGTTGTCTGTGGCAGACAGGGGTCAAGGTTCAAAGGGTGACAGATGAGCGTTCTGCCCTATAGATTCATCCCAGCTCACAGACAAAAACTGAGGAACAGCCAAAAATCTCCTGGGTCAAACAGGATATTACAGCCCTTTTGTATTTGTTGTGCTCCTTTTGTGCCCATTTCCTCCTGCCTTCTGTGTGACCATGTCTCTGTCTTCATGTTTCTCAGCGTTATTCATCTGTCTTTTGATTATGTCCTGAGTTTTTTGGGGGGGCTTTTCTAGCCTTTATTAGATAGTCAAGTGAAGAGGAGACAGGAAAGTGAGGGAGAAAGAGAGCGGGGGAAGACATGCAGCACAGGGCCTCGGCTGCTGCATTTGGCCCTGTGGCATACTGGCACCCACTTCCTGTTTTACTTTGAAGGTTTGTTTTCTCATGTGTCTTCTTGTGGGTTTTTTTACTTCCTGTTTATTCCTTTTTCCTCCACAAAGACAATATAAAAGTTGGACATCACTTGTGTCACTTGTCCCTGTTGAAGTCGTTGGGGCATCAATGAAGATGTGGCCACCACTCTTCTCCATCTCTGTCTGTCCTCCACGGCTCTCTGGGACCCTGCCAGGTTCACGTCTGTCCTCCCATCTCTTTCTCTGTCTACCTTGTCTGCAGGTTCCTGGAAAGATGATTTTTGCAAGGCCTGAGGAACGTGAGACATGGCTGTACCATCTCAACTTCATTTGTCGACCTCTTCATTTGTCACATGTTCGATGAATGAGAAGCCTGTAGCATCTCATCTCCGTTGCCAGAATTCTTCTTCTGAGTTCTGCCGTGAGCGTTCATGTTTCGCAGGCATACAGGAAGATTGACAAGACAACAGAGCGCAGCAGGTAGGTATTGGATTGCAGACAGATGGTTTTTGTCTCTCTAGATGGTCTTAAGTCTTGCTGTTGCAGCTGCTGTTTGTGCCATCTTTGCCATAATCTCAGGTTTTGAGCCTTCATCTGATATAATGGAAAAAGATAGACATAGCTGGGTCGGAAAAGTGAAGCCAGTGTAGAAGCACTTTAAGCCTGCATTCTATTTAATGAGCACCAAGGGGCAACTCCTCAGGTTGCAAAAAGATTTCTGGTTGCATAGAAGTCTATGGGAATACAGCCCTCTGCTGCCTTGCTCTGTGACCTCGGTAAACATTTTCCTGATGACTTTATGGCACACACGGACACAATACGGTCAGGAAGGGACAGAAATGGCCGAGAAGGGATCATCTCAATCCAGCCACCAGCATCCAACACACCAAAAATCAATAAAAGCTGGAGCTTGGGCAGCTTTTATAAATACATTAATAAATCAAACAAATATAGACTTTGTGACAATAAATAACAATTAACAATTCAGCCGAGTTTCTCATCTTCTGGACAGACTCAAACTCCACAGTCTTCAACTGTATTTAGCAACGGTAGTCCATGTTTGGCTGTGACTTCAGCCTGTAATAACCAGGTCCAAGATGGTGAAGTTGGAGTCTATTGATCTGCAGAATGACTCTCTGGGCACTGTCACAACAGTAACCTGAATGGTCTACCGTTAGGGAAAAGACAAAACAGGAAGGACCAGAAATGGCTGGTTAGCAGAATCTAAACTTCCAAAATAAGAATGAAGGGATTGTCCAATAGTAACTCAATCATGCTGTTGTCTCAGGCTGAAAAAACAGAAATAAATTGTAAAATATACTTGGGCAGGTGGTGGAAGAGGGCCTGGAAAGGTGGAAGTGTGCACTGAGGAGAAGAGGAATGAAAGTCAGTAGAGGCAGTGAGACCTGCTATGATGTATGGTTTGAAGATGGTGGCATTGACAGAAAGACAGGAGGATGAGCCGGAGGTGGCAGAATTGAAGATGCTGAGATTTTGGTTGGGAGTGACCAGGAGGGACAGGATTAGAAATATCAGGGGTACAGCTCAGGTTGAGCAGTTTGGAGACAAAGTTAGAGACGCAAGGCTGAGATGGTTTGGACATGTGCAGAGGAGGGACAGTGGATATACTGGACAAAGGATGTTGAAAATGGAGCTGCCAGGTAGGAGGAAAAGAGGAAGACCTCAGAGGAGGTTCATGGATGTAGTGAAGGAGGAGATGCAGAGGGTTGGTGTGAGAAATGGATGCTAGTGATGGATGGATAGGGTGAGATGGAGGCAGATGATCTGCTGTGGTGACCCCGAAAGGGAGCAGCAAAAAAAAGATAACTGGGGCAGCTGGTAATATACCTGGGCAACCAGTGCAAGTCAAGTCACAAAAAAAACTAACATTTTCTAACACAAAGTTCTCTGGGTTTTGAAACAGTCACCCAGGCTTATTTTAAACCAACCAGTCATGTCTACCAAAATTCATGGATTTTAACATTGGCTAATGACTATCGACAAGTCGTTAGCTAATTAGAGTGTTGTTACTTGCTTGTCATGTCTGATTGGCCACAGTGAAAACATTTAGCTTGAGGTTTCATAACGGGACTTCACTGACCAATGACCAGCATCACAGTGGCTATTTCCATCTTTTTTCTCATTTCCCAGTCATCCCTCTGTGTATATCTCGTCTTTCCCTCTGTCTTTCTTGGATTGGCTGTTTTCCCTCCTGTAAGTCGCTGTGCTTCTTCCCTTGTACCTTTCTGTTCTCCCGGTTTAGGTTTAGCTTAGTTCTTTTACCTTAATCGTTGGACTGCTGATAAAATTTAGTATTTGTTTCTGCTTTCTGTATTCGTGTTACCACTGTATTGCACCATGACACCAAGACAAATTCCTCGTTTGTGTACAAACTTGGCAATAAAAATAATTCTGATTCTGATTCTTTGGACAGCCCTTGACAAAGGGTACACTGAACTGATGAAGAGCAAAAACATCCTGTACTGACTGGTTTGACACAAGTACACCATCGTCAGTTTATCATATAGTACAGTACTTAATGAGAGCAAACTGTTAAAAAAAAAAAACAGGAAACCACATTAAACTGTGTAACATTTCAACACTAATGAGACACAGACTTGTGTATATACTGTATAAAACATTGTGTCCGATGGAAGATTAATGCTGAGCGAAGCAGTGGGGCTGCAGATGTATGAAGTGTTGTGACCGTGCACAGAAAAGCTTTACATGCAAACATCGACCTGCACTGAGTGCAGAAACAGCTGTGAGGGCAGAGATGAGTCAGCCTCTCGTTGCCCTGATGGCTCTGGATTAACATGCATGCATGTTTAGATTAAAAAAAAAAATCAGAGAGACAAGTCGGTGTGGGTGAATTCATTCACAAAGCCTCCATCCAGTAGAGTAGAAAAAAGGTTCAAATTGGTTGAGAGATGATGCAGGTCTCAAATACATGCAGTAAAGTTGATTTTGTTTTTAGAATATATGCAAGGAATTAAATGTTTGATCTTTGCTGATTCTCACACACAAACATAAATAAAAGGCATTAACTCGAGTCATGTTTGGATTATGTAACTTCTCTGATACAGTGCTATAAGAAGCTCAAAGAAAAGGGATCACACTTTACTCTTTATAGGACACTTCTGTCTGGTGCTTTATGTCACAGAAACTATTTGCTATTTTAAGATTAGGTGGAAATACTTCGCTGCCTCACAGCAAAGAGATTTTCTTTAAAGAGCTGTTGTAGTCAGTCAGTTTCCTCGGGAGCTTCATGACTAACAGGTGCTAAGAGATGAGAAGGAGGGGTAATCACTGGAAGGACACAAACAGGCTGGAGATGAAACATAGAAAGAATAAGAAAAGACGATGAGTCATGTGTCTGATAAAACGACGGAAGAGCAGCTGGTTATGATCAATCAGAACAAACACAGGAAATGTCTTCATTGTGTCTCCAAATATCTGTGCTGCTTATTCACAAAAAGCATTCATGCACTATTTTCTGGCTGGAGATGATTTTAGCTGAAGGTCTCTTCCTGTAATGTGTCTATAAAAGTCTTCCTGTCTAACTGTTCCCACTAATTATTAGTCCTTAAAAGTCTCAGGACTTTAAATTAATATTTGATGACCACCTCAGCACAGTTATGAGGATTATAGGCACGACGACACAAGATCCACTTTTTACCAAACATCCACCGAATCAGGCTCAAAGCAGGATTTGGGGCCTAATCAAGGTAACTTCAAATGCATCTAGTCAAAATTGATGGATGGATGAATGCAGAAAAGTACCATCAGATTTTGATCCACCATGCAATGCCATCTGGAAAGCATCTGATTGGCAACAACTTCATTTTTCAGCATAACAATGATCCCAAACACACTAACAATGGAGTAAAAGCATACCTGGATAGAAAAACACACAGTGGAACACGGACCTCTTAGTATTTCTGGTTTGGGGTTTTATTTAATTGTTATTTAGAGTTTGAGGTTTTAGCTTTGTGGGATTTCGGGATTCCTGTTTTTATTTTCATCCCAGGTTAACATGGACATTTTAGTCCTTATAGTAGCTTAGTTCTAGTTATTGTTAGTATTTATGGTATTTAGTTAGTTCCCTTTGTGTTGCTCCCTCTGTCTCGTCTCTTTGTGTTTGTCTTTGTCTTCCAGTGTTTCCTCATCTCTGTGTTTCCTTGTCGTGTACTTGTTAAGTGTCAGTGTTCATGTCTGTGTCTGCTTCCCTCAGTTTACTTCCTGTTTTATTTAGAAAGGTTTGTTTTCTTTCACATCGTGTGTACGTTTTACTTCCTGTTCCCATCTTCACAGATTCCCTGATTGTTCTTGGCTGTTCCCGTTGTTCATCTGTTTTCTGTCAGCCCTTAATGTGTCTTTGTATAAATAGCCCTGCCCTCCTCTCATTCCTTGTTGCGTTGTACTGTGCTTCCTGCCTGCTTGTCTGTCGATGTTTCCTACTTGCAGTTCTCATAAATTCTAGTGTTTTTGATCCTCCTAGTACTCTTTTAAGTTTTTAGTTATTGCTTCTGCTTCAGACTATTATTATGGACTTTTCAGCCTAATAAACAGCTTGCCTTGTCTTGGGTTTGGGTCCTCACCTCGACACAGGACTCAAATTCCACCATCTTTAACTGCAGCCAACTTCCCTGTCTGTCTCAGCTGTGTTCATGAGTTCCACCTGTTCCCCATTAGTGTCCTGTGTTTTATAGTCCTTCTGTTTTCCCTTCTCATGTTTTCCTACAGTCTTGGGCTCCTGTTTGGTTTATACCAACCCTGTACACTGAGTCTTATTCTTCTGTGTTTGTTTGGGTCCTCCTTTTGCCTTCCAGTGGATGTCAACAGTTTTCAATAACTTCATGCTGGTTCCATTGAGTTGACAGTTACTGATACTGCTGTGCCTTTTTTTTTTTTAATCTTCTTTCAGTTGCTCCCTTTAGGGGTCACCACAGCAGATCATCTGACTCCATTTCACCCTATCACTAGCATCCATTTCTCACACCAACCCTCTGCATGTCCTTCTTCACTACATCCATGAACCTTCTCTGTGGTGTTCTTTTGCTCCCGAGACCTGTACTATGAAGTGAGTTCAACAAACCGTATCTTTCCATAATCTGGATTCATTTACCCTAACATGGGCAACCAGGATATCACAAAGCTATTTATGAACTCACTAAAGTTAACCCAGGGTTTCCCCTGCACATGAAAGGGGTGGTGCTGGCAGCATCTGACCAATCTAACTTTGTCTCCAAACTGCTCAACCTGAACTGTCCCTCTGGTGTACTCATTTCTAATCCTGTCCATTCTGGTCACTCCCAATGACAATCTTAGCATCTTCAACTCTGCCACCTCAAGCTCAGCCTCCTGTCTTTATGTTAGTGCCACCATCTCCAATACGCTAACAAATCACCTGCCAGATTCTTGGGTAACCTCAGTGCTCCAGTACCTTCTTCCAATTAGTCTTAAGATCCCCAATTCACCAGTTTCCAGAGGTGATTTTAGAGGTTTTAAGGCAGAAAACAGCCATGATCGCACAGCATCCTTAAAGCCTCTTGAGCCTTGTTTGTCAAATTTAAGACCTACTGCATCATCATCATCATCATCACCATCACCCACAAAGGAGAGAATTAAATATCAAAGATCAGTTCTTATAGATTCCAATACTCTATGCGTCAGTTTTCTTACAGTCAGTAAGGACCAAGTAATTGTGGGACAAAATGTCACATAATTGTACAATAATTTCCCTGCATACCTCATCATTGTGTATTAATTGCTCACATTCTTTCTTGCATCTCAGGCTAGTTCTCCTTTCCTGCCTCGTGATCTGCTGTATCTTCTGTATTTCTCACATTTTTTTTAGAAACAGTTACAGTGCCTTGAAAAAGTATTCATAGTTCTTGAACTTTTTCACATTTTCACAAGTTCAAAGGGTATAAATATTTTTGCGAGGCATGGTATATTAGTTATTACGATGGGTATGTTTCTGAATTTTACTCCACTGTTCAGTCTTTGTGTTAATCCCCGCCCCCCTATGGGAAGAAAAAGTTGTTCTGTCAGACTTTTGTCATTGAACCAGTGGCATCAGAGTCCACTGAAGCTTACAAATATTCTGGGTGACTTGAGCAAGGTGACAGCACGGCTGTTTGAGGATGATGTGTTTACTGACACAGGCCACGGGTCAGTGGCCGCGCAAAGGAGGGACGGCACGAGAACACGGCCCAAAATCCACTGACTTTTATGGAAGCAAAGGATGGAAGAAAAACCTGTTCAGGGAGGAAGAGACTGGAAAGTATGACAGTATAGTCTGGTAGTCACACTGCAGCTATTTTAACTAAACTCAATGGGGCCAATATTTCTATCCAGACAGAGAAATGTAATACACACTTTTTTTTAATCCTCACAAGAATAAATGAGCTTCCCATTTCTGTATCTTGCAGAATTTCCTCCAAATCCAAAAATTATTTATCTTCTTTATTTTTATACTTCATTTTTCATTGTCCTTTCAGTAAATATTTGCATGCAAAGCCACATTAGATGCTTTACTTTACATGTGGTAAATATATTTGCCGTACTAAAACAACATTTTCAGACTTTAAAGCAATATTTTAGAGAAAACTAGAAAAAAATCAGACTGCACCTTAGATACTTAAATATAAAAATGTCTCAAATCATAAGCCTAAACATGAATGTTTGTACTTTCATGTATATCACCACAGATTGTTTTATTACAGTGTACTAATGCCATTACAAACATCTAACATCTAAAACTGTTACAGGTAAACTATGGAACAAACTCTAAGAAGCAACACATCTCTCTGAAACTTTTACTTAGATTTTTCTTATTTTAATTAACTTGTCACCTTTCCTGTGACTAGCATGAACAAATGTGCCTCTTCATGTGAAACTGTAAAGCATTTTTATCTTTCATCCTCCTGTCTCACATATTTAGACAGTGTCCCACATTTTCATAAGTCCTGCGGGACATGCACAATTCTGTGTTTTACCCAAATCATGTGAAGAAAGCAGGGAAGCCTTTTTATCACAGTCAAGCGCAGGTTAACCTCCTTTATGCTACCAATGCTAAGGGAAAGTTTCAAGTCACCAAAAAGTCACCAGCACTGCAGATTATGACAAATATGATGGAAAAATTACAATTAAATTAAATTCAATTTTATTTATATAGTGCCAAATCACAACAACAGTCGCCTCAAGGCGCTTTATATTTTAGGGTAAAGACCCTATGATCTTAGAGGGAAAACCCCAACTGTCAGATGACCACCTATGAGCAAGCACTTGGCAACAGTGGGAAGGGAAAACTCCCTTTTAACAGGAAGAAACCTCCGGCAGAACCAGGCTCAGGGAGGGGCAGCCATCTGCTGTGACCGGTTGGGGATGAGGAGAAACAGAAGAGAGCAGAGGGAGACAGGACAAAAGACACACCTATGGGAGAGAGACAGAGTTTAATAACCAAACTACCACAACGGGAAAATATGGTGTGAAGTAACACAGTATGTGTGTGTCATAATTGGCTAAAAATTGTTAAAATTTTGAAGTGTGACTCAAAAGTGTTGCACCAGTCTATGGATGCATCCCTACTGAAACCCAGAGAGGATTACAAGACATAACAGCAGCTAAAATAACTGTTGGCACAGAAAAAAGGGAATAAAGAGTAAAAAAAGACCATGCATGGGACCATATGAACAAACTTAAGCTTCCTTTTATCCGTATTGATTTTATTTAGTAATAAAATGTCCTTTACATGCTGAATGCCAGACTTGTAACCTGCACAGTTCAACAAGTCAACTGCCTCTCGAGTAACCTGGAAAGTCATTTTGACTGCATGTGAAATGTTAATATTGCTAGCTAAATGTTATAAATGTCATTGATTTTTTTAAATATATTGTATAGTGGAGAAAAACATAGTCAGTAAGTCAGTAAGCATACATATTAAAACCCAGGTAGGTACACTGGAAACTTAGCTCATGCTATAAATACTGTGGTGTGTGGCATGGTTCATGTCACATATTTGCCCCTATAAAAATAAAAATAAACACCCAGCTAGCAATATCCAGAGCAAACATGTCTGTACTCTGTGGTTAAGAACACGTAGCTTTCAATCACACAATGACCTTCTTACCATGCTAAAGCACATTCAAACATATAGTAGTTAATCACCATTAACAGAAAAGTTAAATCATTAACTGTGTATATGCAGTACTGTTGACCAATAAGTTTTATCCTTTTGAACGAACTTGTGCTATAAAATGATCAGGGTGCATAACCTGTAACCTGCAGTGGAATCAAATGTTGGCTCTGCGTTGGAGGTGCAGAAGTTTGTTGGACATGAGAACAGAGACTTCCACACTGGTGTGTTGTTCTATAGTACGTACCGTCGACCAGACAATGCCAGGCTTGTCCCCATCATTCATGACCACCCAAATGCATACGCAGAAACAAAAGGATGAACTCAAAGTGAGTCTTTATTGGCTACTAAAGCAACAAAGTCCAAAAAGTGAAGAAACCGGGAATATAAACACAAGGAGCCGATGAATAAATCCTAACAGAATGAAGTGGGCAGCACACGGGGAAAGACTAAGGAGAAGACAGGACTACTTATACCGAGAGAGACACACAGGTGAAAATTCAGCCACGTACCGTAAGGTTATCCTGGAAGAAAACTTGCTGCCTTCTGCTCTGACAATGTTCCCCAACTCTGAGGATTGGTTTTTCCAGCAGGACAATGCTCCATGCCACACAGCTAGGTTGATCAAGGTGTGGATGAAGGACCACCAGATCAAGACCTTGTCATGGCCAGCCCAATCTCCAGACCTGAACCCCATTGAAAACCTCTGGAATGTGATCAAGAGGAAGATGGATGGTCACAAGCCATCAAAGAAAGCTGAGCTGCTTGAATTCTTGCACCAGGAATGGCATAAAGTCACCCAACAGCAATGTGAAAGACTGGTGGAGAGCATGCCAAGACGCATAAAAGCTGTGATTGCAAATCAGGGTTATTCCACCAAATATTGATTTCTGAACACTTCCTAAGTTAAAACATTTGTAATGTGTTGTTTAAAAATGAATATGAACTTGTTTTTTTTTGCATTATTTCTTGCATTGAAAACACTGGACCTTTTTTGGTATT
>VUQI01062256.1:0-11035 GCA_015106735.1 Paratilapia polleni
GTAGTTTATAGAATAAAACAAAAATGTTCATTTTACTCAAACATTTACCTATAAATAGCAAAATCAGAGAAACTGATAATTTTGCAGTGGTCTCTTAATTTTTTCCGGAGCTGTATATTGTCAGCACTTAAGTTGTCGCTGTAGCTTGAACCTTCAGCTGTCTGAGTTTCTTCATTCACGTGGATGTGGTGAATAAACAGGATTACACTTCAGGGATGAACGATAAGTGACTGGGGGAGTAGATTTTTAGTTGGCTTACTCAAGTCCTAATCCTTACTAGTGACGCCACTATTCCTAATGCAGCGCGTGTGTTTAAGATTTTATTGAGTAGGATTTACAGGATGTTTGAAATAGTTCACAATTTCTGGGCTGCAGAGTTTAAAATGACTATGCATAAAATGAATACAAGCCTCCTAAACACGATGTCAGCACAAATATGCATATTTTTATTTCCTCTTGTTCTCTCTGTGTCTTAAATATCTTGCTTTTCCTTTGCTCTCTTCTTCTTTTGTCCCCCAGACCACAGAGATAATCTGATTTGCTGGCAGCTGTCTGTGATTCTGAACACTAACAGCCTGCTAAGCATGACATTAATGTTATCACATTATGATTTATGATATAGCATGAAAAGGTGCACTGGGAGACAAACATGGCGTAGTGTATTAGAAAACAATCAGTCACATAATCCATGATGAAGGAATGATGGACGGACAGACAGATGGATGGATGGAGGGATGGATGGATGGATGGATGGATGGACAAACATCTTCTATGTCAACAGGTATCATTAGTGATTATTAAATCTTTGCTTGCAGTAGATCCCAGTGGTAGACAATAAAGCTTGCTAACATTACATTCTAGCAGTAAAATTACATAATTAGAATTTTATGTTTCTTGAATGATTCAGCATTGGTCACCACAGGTATAGGCCTTGGCCACAAAGTAAGTGCTACTAGAGGTGTGTACTACAAAGCAAGATGAACTGATAAGTGAGGTATGTTGAGCTTAAAGTCATAGTTTTCAGTGCCACAAGGGTGGCTCTCTTTTTACTGGACTAGATCACTGTGGGTTTTGTTCAGAGCTTCAGTTTAAAACTGGCTGGAAGTGACACATTTTCACTCATTTTTTAAATGTATGTTTTAAGAAGATATTTAAAAGACAATAATGAAGTTGCCATTCTGATTTCAATGGGCAGACTGTTTCACATTTTGGGAGCTCTGACAGCAAAAGCCTGCTGACCTTTTTTATGAGCCGAGACCTCTGAGTAACCAACAGAGCACATAAGGGGTTCATAAGTCCTTAATGTACTTAGGAGCCATTAGTAAGATTTTAAAATCAATATGAAATTTAACAGGCAGTTAGTTTAAATGGGCCAGTACTGGAATAATATGCTCATATCTCCTGGTGCCAGTTAAAATGCGGGCAGCAGAGTCTGAATCAGCTGGAGTTGGTGAAGCGAGCTCTGACTGATGCTGATATAAAGAGCACTGCAGTAGTCAAGGCGGGAAAAAATAAAAGCATCCATAACCTTGTGTAAAACTGGCAGCAGACAAGAATGACCTAATTCTGGAAGTTTTTTAAGCTGATAGAAGCATGACTGGACAACATGTACTTGAGAAACAAAACACAGGTCAGTGTCAAAAATCACTCCTAGGCTACAAGTAGACTGAGATGAGGGGTTGGTTGACTGAAACGGTGAGAATGAAGCTGTGCTGTTATTGAAAGTAACTACATAGATTACGTGAATCGGGTGCAATTTGTGAATTAATGGATTCAATCTTCTTAATACAGTGGGCTGCAAATTTCTCAGGCCAGTTATTTTCAGGTGATCTGTACTGGGAGGACTACTGAGAGCAAAATTTATGAAACTAGATAATAGCCCAGCATTGTGACTATCCCTAGACATGATGTTAGAGAAGTGTACTGGAAATTTTTCATAATTACCTTCAGATTTGTGAGTGCTGTTAAATTTTTCGTTACTTTCATTTATGTTCCAATTGTCTGCACTGTTGTTTAAGTAGTCGTGTATAATCATTAGGGGTGGGGGATAAAATATTTTTTTTAGATGCATTGCAATGTGGATGTGGATGTGGACGATTCTGAATTGATTTACAAATGTCAAAAATCGATTTTCTAAATGTTAATTAATAAGGTAATGTTGAGGAAAGCAAAAGGCGGAACTCAGAAGTGCGGAAGTGCAGCGCCCAGACAGTGTATGGCGTGCACATAACAGAGACACGAGATGGCTGAGTGACCAGTGTTTCAGATTAACTGATGTCACAGATTAACTGGTGACGGTGAAACAGATGTGTCGTAGACTTGCGTTTCAGGAGCCGCTACCGACAAACAGGAAATAAATGTGGTGAATAGCTCATCTTTAAAAATGCATTTCTTTGCTTGTTGTTTTGTAACACAACACAACAGTCTGCTGTCACATTGTTTTTGACAAAAAAAGAGCATACGAGTTTAACTGGTGACGTTCCCACGCTAAAGAACGATACAGGTGTCTGTGGTTTATGTCATTTGAGGATAGTCAGCCCTACAACGACAGCATACATTTTAAATTATCTGCACTCAGATGGAGTGGACATTAGTCTACCAGTGCTACGCTATGACAGTGTGACAGTCCATCCAGATGAACCTGTGACACACCTGCACCTGGATTCATTCTAAACAGATTTTAGCTGAAAAAATCCTGTTTCATGTTCAGTACATCAGACATGAGCTCTGCAGCTGTCAGTGGTTTTATGTGCTGCTTCTTTACGAATAAACTAGGAAATAAATATGTCATCAAGTTTGCTTTAAAAGTACCAAGCAGTCATGTCGGGGGAAGAAAGATGCATCAATAATCGTTTTATCATTAAATCACAGCCCTCTGAATTTTGTAATCGAATCAAATCGTGACGTGCCTCAAGATTCCCACCCCTAATAATTATACAGATGTTTATTCATACTACTTACTGAAGATAAATTCAGACTCTAAATATATGAGTGAAGAAAGATCAGTGCAACACAGGCAGACAATCGCAATTAAGTACAACTTAAGTCAATGGTTTGAGGAGTATGAAAACTGTACACTCAATGGCCACTCTGTTAGGTACACCTGGCTAGTACTGGGTTGGACCCTTTTTTGCCTTCAGAACTGCCTTAATTCTTTGTGGCATAGATTCAACAAAGTATTGGAAACATTTTGGTCCATATTGACATGATAGCATCACACAGTTGCTGCAGATTTGTTGACTGCACATCCATGATGTGAATCTCCCATTCCTCCACATCCCAAAGGTGCTCTATTGGATTGAGATCTGGTGACTGTGGAGGCGATTTGAATACAGTGAACTCATTGTCATGTTCAGGAAACCAGTTTGAGATGATATGAGTTTTGTGACATGGTGCATTATCCTGCTGGAAGCAACCATCAGAAGATGGGTACACTGTGCTCATAAAGGGATAGACATGGTCAGCAACAATACTCAGGCAGGCTGTGGTGTTTAAACAATGCTCAGCTGGTACTAAGGGGCCCAAAGTGTGGCAAAAATATCTCTCACACCATTACACCACCAGCAGCAGCATGAAGCGTTGATAAAAAGCAAGATGGACCCATGCTTTCGTGTTATTTACACCAAATTCTGACCCTACCATCCAAATTTTGCAGCAGAAATTGAGTCTCATGAGACAATGTTTTCCGCTCTTCTATTGTCCTTCTCAAAGCAGTGTGTTCATTCTGCTTTGACCTCTGTCATCAACATTTTCTCTTTTTTGGACCATTCTCTGTAAACCCTAGAGATGACCTGTGCTGGAAAATCCCAGCAGATCAGCAGTTTCTGAAATACTCAGACCAGCCCATCTGGCACCAACAATCATATTATATTCAAAGTCTAATTCTTCCCCATTCTGATGCTAGGTTTGAACTTCAGTGGGTGACCCTGACCATGTCTACATGCCTAAATGCATTGAGCTGCTGCCATGTGATTAGTTGGTTAGATATTTCCATTCCACAAACAGTTGAACAAGTGTACCTAATGAAGTAGCTGGTGAGTGTGTATGCTATGGCCTTTAAAGTCTTTAACTCTTAACCCAACTGCTAACTGGAAAACTGCTAAAACACCATATTAATACCCTCCTACTGACTTCAAGTTTGGAGCTGCTGAGGTGGTAGAGCAGGTTGTCCACTGCAGGTTTGGGGATTTGACCCTTCATGTGTCAAAGCATCCTTGGTGCAGAGCATGTACCCTTTTTACCTACTGTTCTGACAGACTACAGGAGTTCAACACAGTAAAGCATTTAGGATTTTTTTTTTGGCCTTTATTTGTTGCCTTTCTTAATGTTCTATGTATTTAATAGCTATAGAAATTACTCATGGAGCTGGACCATCATTAATTCTAACTGTGCTTCAAATACTATACCACGCCCCACTGTCTGTTAGTTAGGGCCCAGGTGTAGCTAATTGCTCTAATGAGCCCACACAGCCACATTAGTAGAGTTACTACTCTTAACGTCCAAAATCGAAACCTTTTAGCACTGTAAATTTCGACCCAGTGCTCCGGTGTGTTTCAAGTGACTGCCCCCTCCCTTACCTGCAGCTTGAGTTTCATCAGAGTGGCGGTGGTTGGTGAGCAATAGATGGGCTGGTTGCTCCATGTGGAGGTCAAACCTATCGTGTGGTCGCTGTGCATGTGGGACAGAAAAAATAGCCGGGTACCTGGACATTTCCGCACATGCCAGAAGTCCACGGCCAGCGGGGTGTGGGGAATGACTTTCCCGTTTGTGGGCATTGTTAATACCTCCACTTGAGGTCATCCAGCTGTGTCGTCAGTCGACAGCTGTCACGAGTTTCTTCTGTGACCAGCTGTTTAGTAGCGGCTCCTCATTTGGAAGACTAACAGAAGCAACAGTTGGAAATTTGATGCACAGTTAAGGTTGTCACAATGCACACAGCACATTTAAATCTCAGCAAAAATCCAACGCAATGTTGGCAATTAAAAGAAAAACACTGGTTTCTGGCTAACGAAATTTCTGCAGCTAATACAAATTTAACACTAGTTATTATCGGCTACATACGTCTTTTTTTTCTTAATGAAACCTATGATTTTGCGTTTAGTAAAGCTTCTATCAAACCTTCGACATCTTAAACAGCTGGTCGGCCGTTACAGTTTTACAGTTATGGTGCTAACAGCTGCTTTCATGCCCCGCCATTTCTGTTTTTAATTTAACACTCAACGCCTCCTTTTCCCTCTTCTTCTTTGGCTTTCCATTGTAGCGGGTATCCTGCTTTTGCGCAATGTTGCCTCCTACAGGTGACACTGTGCTGGATTCCTAGAAATAAACTACAAATAACAGCAAGCACTCCATTTACTATAAATATAAAGCCCAGTTTGCTTCAGGATAAAAGGTGAAGTAGACAAAAGGTTCATAAAGACTAAAATATACAAAAGATATTGCCATACTAAATTGTGGCTAATTAAATTGAAAACTGTAATCCAAAACTGCAAATGTATGACAAGCAATCTTAAACAACATAAGCATTTGATGAAAATTTATTCCATATATATTTAATAACTTGCATAACTTTATTTTTTGAATGGTTAAAGGGTTTTAAGGACAGCAAACCCACCGATAGCTCTGCAATCAAAAGCAAACTGGGAATGAAAACACAAGAGAAAAATCAAACAGACACACAACAGCAAACTTAAACATTCAGTTCAAACATACTTTATGTTTTATACTGTAAGTTAATGACCCTACATTATTAGAAAGTGAGCAGGACTTGGAGACAGTGGGAAGGAAGAACTCTCTTTTAACAGGAAGAAACCACCAGCAGGCTCAGGGAGGGGCAGCCATCTGCTGCAAGTGGTTGGGGGTGAAGGGAAAGAGAAGAAAGGAAAAAAGAGAGAAGACAAGAAGACAAAATTTAATGAGATGCAGCAGTGGTATATAAACACCTGGAGAGTGAAAAGAGGTGAGTGGAGAAGAAATGCTCAGTGCATCATGGGAAGTCCCCAGCAGCCTGATCCTATAGCAGCATGTCTAAGGGATGCTTCAGGGTCACCTGATCCAGCCCTAACAATAAGTGTTATCAAAAAGGAAAGTTTTAAATCTAAACAAGAGAGCTTCATTAGAAAGCAGAAATCTAGATATTTTTCTAGAAATAATAACTTTAATAGTTTTTTTTTAAAAATCAAGGAACAAGTTTCTTCTAAGAATTAATTACAGTAGTCAAAGATCATTGGTTTGTTCAGTTTATAAGTGAAGTAAAAAGACAAAAAACATTTATGTAAAGTACATATTCACATAGTTTCATAAGTCAGATCATAGCCTACACATTACAATATGTTTGTTTTATTGTGGTCATACTTTATTTGATTTTAGAAGAAGCCAAATCGTGAACTCAAGCATGCACAATGCAACGCCACTTTTTTATTTTTGTTAAACTGTATTTATAAATCCATAAAAAATATCTTAAGTACAGGCCATTAGAAATGCATTAAATGAATGGACTGTGTTCTGCTTTCCGCAAGATGGCGCCAATAGACAACAAACTGTCGCTTTATGATAATTATATTTCTGTGAGAAGAAAACGAATTTGCAGGACATTTATTTGTTAGATACCCATTTTATGTGAGATTATAAATTGATAGAGAAGAATAATGAAGAAGGAAAAAACAAAAAAATATGTTTCTTAAATATATAGAAGCTTATATATTCTGAATATATTCTGGAACATGCTGAAATATAAGATATATTGTAGCCTATACGATAGTGTTTGATGTATTACTTCCATTTATAACATTTGCATACATACAAACACACACACACACACACACACACACACACACACACACGCACACACACACACATTTATATATATATATATATATATATATATATGTGTGTGTGTGTGTGTGTGTGTGCGTGTGTGTATAGGAAAAGGGGGGCATACAACAAAATGGGGTCATTGCTATGGTGATGACAGGAAGCCAAGGTAGTGCCCCACCCCCTGCACCTCTCCACGCTTTCCTTTGCACGCTGCTCACTTTTCAGGATAATACCTGGGATTGCAGCTCATTCCTCTCTTATCACACCACATGAGTCCTCTTCCCATACAGGAGCGCATTAATCACATCCTGCTTATATCTCCCCCAACGTATACAAGCAAACACACACACATCCACCATGCAGGGATTCAGTGGAGCCCCTGTTACTATTCACTTCACATCTTATGTTTTGTGATAAGTTACATAGCTGGGAGATTGTAACTAATTAAAATTTTGCCCCTGATCTACAATACTTTGGTTTATTTTTAGAGTAATGTTGCTTCACCTTCACACCTCCAGCTGCAGTGTGAAAACAGTGTCCTGACTTGAGTGAAATATTGATCATATGTCAAATATTCTCCAGTATATCCATGCAGCCAGACATGTCTGAATAGTAACACACTTATTCCATTATTATTTTGTATGTCTTTTCTCAGTCAGCAACACTGTCACATATTTACAAATCTTAAATAACACCAGCCCCAAACCACTGTCCATTGTTTTTATTCTCCAATATAATAAGAATATCAGCACAAGGAGAAGATTAAAATCAGCAGCTGTTTACATGTATCAAGCCAAAGGTTGCTGAGGTCAGGAGCACGAGCCGTCTTTTCTGTCATGTTGTTCAGCAAGAAAAAAACAAAAAACAAAAGTGCTGTCAGACAGTAGCAGTGATGCTTCAAAAGCAGATGGCTACACAGTCTGTGTTCTGCCACTGCTGTTTTTAAAAGGAATGCTTTAAATCCTCCACATTCACTTGTACTGACCTCAGTGTCCAAATGTGCCCATATTCTTTATCATTTTTCTTTAACTGAATACAGGTGTAAGATGTAGAATAATGTGATGTTTTTGGCAGTGGGACTGATGATTAAATTAAATTTGGTAATCCCAAAATTGTCCCATAGGAGTCTTTCTCTTACTTCTCTTAAGTTTCAACATTTAACCATCCCACATGAATAAAGCTCGGTGTGATCTATTTTTATTGCCTCCATTCATCTAAGTCAACAAATTTGTACAGTCAGACTCAGAGGCGATGGCGGCTTATGTCTTGTAGCCCCTCAGGGGTGATGCAGTGGTGCTATATACACACACACACACACATAGACACACACACACACACACTCTGCTGCAGAGATATTTACAGATATGTGTGATGAGCTGAAAACATCCCTTAAAGGCGAAGAACAAGTTGCAGGCTAGAAGAAGCTGGTGGGGACACATATCCTCCTTTTGGCAGGCTCTCTCACTTATTCCATCTGTCTTTCTCTGTTTATCTCTCACTTTCTTGCTTCCCCCCACTCGCTGCAGTCTTTGTTTTATTTTCTCTACTTCAGCCTCTTCCATTCTATCATCCTCAGTAGGGTTTCAAGGATCACACCTTTTGTGCTCTCACTGTTTGACATAAAGACAGTCACACAATACCACAGCACAGCAGCGTGATTACTGTCTAAGCCTCTTTACCTCCAGTGCTGAGCACCACCCTCTTATCCACATTGCTGTAACAGCTAGTGTCAGAGGTGGAGAAGTTGCTTTTCGTAGTCAGGCTTCAATCCATGATGCACCACAAAATGCTGTTGTTTCTCCCCTTGTGTGAATTGATAAGTTCAGGTTATTGGACTTTCAGGAGTGAGCTAAGTGGTGGGGCAGACCTGGTAGAGATCACCCACTGACCAGCTAAGGGTGCAGTTTTAAGGCTGCATAATGTATAGCTATGATTCGTAGCTCACTGTCATTGAAACACTTCATACTGAGAGAAAAATGACTCTAATTTTCATCCTAGAGAGCTCCAAGTGTTTTTAAATTTCTCGTTGTATGATGCAGGGGTAGAAGAAAAGATTTTGCCAATGAGGACTAAAATAGGCAACATGCAAGCTGTAGGGCTGGAAACCCTCATTAATTCCCTATGAGCAGAAGCTGGGCCATGGTCACTATATCAACCATACTCGTCTTCAATCAAAACAGATGCAACATCTTTTCCTCAAAGGGAAATGGAACAAAAATATACTGGTCTTAAAGAGAGAATAACAATATGAGCTGTTTATAAAAATGCACAAGAAATAACACCAATGTGCTTTTGCACAGATATAATTTTACTGTGCACAGCCCCCACATGCACTGGACTAAATACTTGAGAGCGGTTGAAGATGGGGGTGTATAAAGATGACTCAAGCATTGTTTATTACACTGACGCTGCAATTCCTTTCTTGTGCTGTACTGAATTTGTGTAATGTCGCGTGTAATAGGCTATTTCTCTCTAGTACTGACACATCAACTGTTCACACACTAAGCAATAAGTAAAAGATTTAATGTAAAAAAAAAACAAAAAAACAAACAGACAAGATTTGGTGCAGTTTTTGCTGAAGCAGACAGGTTTGTTTGATAGAGAGCTCCTCTTGTTGTCCCCACAGGAAGACTAGCACTGACAGCTAGCTGACAGCTCCTCAAAAATATACTGTCAACAACAACATTAAGCCGTGTATCATTTCATTTTTTCCACGGGAGTGACGAGGAATGTGAACATCCAGAAATCAGATTTATATACATTGCATGTAACATGTTCTGCATGACTGGTTTGCTGCTGAGATGACAGACTTTCAATTGCTGTCATGTCAGTGCTGTTGACTCTCTACTGTTATGCTTGTCATTTAGATCAGGAAGATTTCAGAGCAGAGGTTTGATATTTCAATTAAATTGTCTTGTGGATATAAAGAAAAAAGTGAGATTTTTTTAAAAAACTCTTTTTCTTTCCACATTAGAGAACTAATATTGTATGTAATGTACTGAAATGGCTTAAGCATCATGATGGTTAGAAAGAAAATCTGCAGTAAAAGCATCATTTACGTGAAAGAAAAAAAAAATCCTATACAAACATGAGAAATAAATTTTCAAGATGCCTGCAGGTTCAGAGAAAGGTCAGTACAGAGACCATCATTCTGAATGTATATAATTCAGTTTAATGGATGTGACTGTAATTTTACCTTTACTCTTTGCAGATATCTCAGTTCTAAAGAAGGGCTTCTATGTTCCAGCGGTACCCTATACACCAAACCATAATAAAAGACATGATAAATAATAGATCAAAAAGGCCCCAAAGAAACTGTAATCACGGGGCTGCCATATCCTTTAATGAATCAATGTGCAAGACAAATGGTGCATTTGCTCAAAGTGGCCCCCATGTGCATAATGCATGTATGGAATGGTATAGCAAAGAGTTGCATTTACTGCAGAAGAACTGCTTCATTATTTTCCAACACTGAGCCTGCAAGAAAACTTACCTAGGGCACTTCTCCTTCACATGTTTGCAGTAATACTGTCCAATGGGAATAGACAAGAGAAGTGCTCTGTTGTGATTGTTGTGTTTGTGCCTGTGGAGATGGGATGTTTTGTTGGTTAGCTGCTTAGAGAAACTTCAGAGGAACTGGCACTGAGCAGCTGCAGAAAAATGGGGTTAACCTTGTTTATACCTATTACAGTCAGGCTGGTAAAGCATGCAAACGTCAGAACGGTACTTTGCCCCGCTGGTAATGAGGCTCCAGAGTGCACACACAGACACACACAAAATTGCAGTGGGCCTGAAGCTCAGTCAAGTGTATTGAGTTGATGTGAGTATCCCTGTGACAGGAGCTTAGTATACAGTTTACTGAGAGAAAAACAGCAGGTTGGTAAAAATCCAGGAGCCAATGTGTCAGTCTATAAGTCTGTGAGTAACAACTCCTCATTACCTGTCACATTATATCCACTAATTGATGAAACAGCCATTCTAGTAGATGCTCTCATGCACTTGCAACTACAGATTGATTTGCAGTAAATTAAATAGCAGCAGTACTCTCATGGGACTACAAGACAATCAATACACTGAGTCTGCAATATCAATTTGCTGTATAAAAGCAGGTACATGATCATTTTCTTTGGTAATATAATCAATAAAAGAACATTTGACTGAAACAATCAGCAGTAAAGTCATGTGATGTTTCATTTTTCACAAGGCCTATCAGGCTCTG
>VUQI01062256.1:13482-32234 GCA_015106735.1 Paratilapia polleni
CTTTTCTCTTTTTCCCCCCCCCCCCCCAATCCATCCATATAAACAGGGCTGGACTAAACAATAAAAATGTCTTTAAATGTAGTGCAGTTCAGCACAAGACCACAGCGCCAAATAACTGTAGAGCTGTATTAACTGCTTTCAGACAACAAAACTTGATTATAAGCCGTAAAAGTATTACAGGTTTATTGCATTGGATTGCAATAGACTGTGAATCAAAGGAGCTTGTAAGACAGTCTGCCGTTCAGATGAACTAAAACTACCAATATGACTCAAACATGGGATAAATTGCTGTACCCAATAAGAATAAGACAAGTGCAGACATTCCCACTGAAGTCTAAATGCCCATGGCTGCAAATTTATGCAGAAGAGTGATTTACAATAATGAGGTTTAACAGCAAGTCTTCATTTGTCTTCATTGTCTTCAACACTTGTCTGGTTTAACAGACTTCAAAGACTTAAGTAATGCCATGGAGGCATTGCAGCACTGAGTGGTTTGATAGTATGAGTGCACGGGTTAATAAGAAGCTGAAATCACACACACTTGTACTGTATCTTCACAACATTTAATCATTAAGATAAGAAGCCAGTGTTTTGACTATGTCAGAGTTTAGAACTGACAAATCAAAAGCATATATGTAAACTTTACAACCATAGTCAATCTAGAATGATATAATAGACACAAACTGTAGAAACAGGATGACTATATAGATGAAACAACCATAGTTATAAAATCTTATTGCGAAAGCAGACAACTGAAAATGTAGAAAAGAAGGAGGCACTCCGAAACCTAATGGAAAGAGGGTGATAACGTTATAAAATTATAATAAATCACCAATGCAAGCAGTAAAAAAAAAAACCAACATATTATAAACATTAATTAAATTGTCAAAATAATTAAATGATGACTTTGAAATGTGTTTTTTCATAAACACATCGTGTGCATATATTTGATCACCTTTGTAGCTGAAATGGTGGATTTACTTTGTTCTGATATCCACCGTCTCCTGGGGGAGTGTCTTTTTAGAGGCTGGGAATAGCTGCTTGCTGTGGCAAAAAACTACCTCTTTTCCACCTACCCAGTACAGGTGCAAGTTACTAATTTAAAACAACTCTGAAACATTTCCATAGCAAAAAACTGGCAGTGATGCCAAAAAGCTGGGACTGACGTAGCAGCACAAAAATTGTTGGTTCAAAGCAGGAACCACTGACATCAGTGGCTATCAGAGGGGCAACCACAAGATGTTTACAGATGATTTGAACATGCAACCCCCAGATTCCATCTGCCACGATATTCTTCCCACTGAAATCACCAAAAATTTGGATATATATAAAGCTACAAAATAGTAGGAAATGAAAAATATCTGGTTCTCAGGAGGCACTCAAAGTGCAACTGGTTCTTCACCATCATCCCTTTGGTGCAAACAAGATATATGTGAGCAGTAAGAGTGAACAGCAAAGTTTTTGCATTCTTGTAGGGCTAAAAAAAAAAAACATTTAGGGGATTAATATTTCATTGTGGGTTTGTCATTACAAATGACCAATTTACATACAAGTAGTCACAGCTTCCATTGTTAAAAGAAATTTAGAAATCAGTGATTACAGCTGCTTTTTTCACTGATCTCTGGTCATATATGGTTGTTATGAAATACTGCTCTATATAAGCTCAGCTCAGGCACTAGCTTCCTGGCTGTGGGAAGTATTTAATTCTTTGCGTCTTGCTGCACAGAGAGAAAGTCAGATTTCCACACAGGTTGAAAAGGTTTGGATCTGCATTCATCTCTCTCCATCTGTTCTGTCAGCTGACTTTTTAGATAAACACACTGCGTCAGTTTGGTGCTCCCTTGAGTTTTATCTTATGTACGAAGGGTGATATATTAATACCTTCAGAAGTTGCCATCAAGTTTAGGTCTTGCAAAGGGTTCAAAGTGTTAACAAAAGATGTTTGCTGTTCACTTGGGACTTCAGCAAAGAGCAGCTAGATTGCAGAAATAGCAGCCAGTGCACTCTGAGCACAGAGGTAACAGAGCACTTGCTCTTGAGTTTTTAAAGCACTATTCCCCAATAGTCAAGTTATGACAAATTGATTTGCTGCCTTGATTTAGCCGCTGTCAAAAATGAACCATTTTCAGGAGTAATGACAGGAGAAGTAGGACATACAGCTCTATTATTTGCCAGACCATTGTGCACAGTGTCAGTGTAAGAAACTACTAATTTTTGAGTGAATGTTTTTTCTATTGTAGACGCTGATGCATTGAGACAAAGTCAGGCTATCATAAATATATTTTCAAAGCTGTGGAATAAGCAGCCAATCTGGATGTGCTGCCAGTGCATCTGTGTTGCTGTGTCTATTTTATTGTCAGCAGACAGCAGCGTTCTCATTACCATTTTATGAAGCCCAGTTGGCAGAGTGAGTTTGGCAGAGTGCTGTACGCCTAAGAACTCTGTTGGAGTGAATTAATTTAAAATGGGATTCAGACACTGGCACTAGATATTTTTAGTATCTTCTCAGGCTTGGGCTGTGGGGACCTAATGTCCAGAGCTCAGACAGTAAAAGGCAAAATCTGTGCAGGGACCTGATAACAGCTCAGGGTCAAGAAGTTGGATTCTGTAGATTATTTGCCTCTTAGTTTAATACCCTTCTCCTGGCCAGTAGACTGATTTTAGATGAACCAAAACTCCTAGATTTACACTCAGTCCATCTGGATATTTAAAATCAATACGAGTGTGATTCTGAAACCAATTTTAAAAGCAGCAGTAGAGTATTTCTTCACCATTAAAACCAAATTACTTGAATAACATTCCTGCCATGTTGTAGGCTTTAATTATCCTGTTCAGTATTGCTGGGAGTCTTTATTATCTGTTGTTTACCTGGATGGATTACACCACTGAGACAATTCATGCCAGTGGTATTCTTTGCAAGTCAACAGTGGCTTTTAGTGCACTGAGAGATGTGCTTGTTCATCTGCTGGAAAAAAGATAAGCCGACTAAACAGAGAGGGAAAGGCCAGAAAAAAAAAACATGCAGCTTGAAAACTCTGGAACTCAGCGCTTTTAAAAAGCTGTTAACCTTATCTCTGTGTCCATGATTGTTGGTGGATCGTTCAAATTTTCTCTGTGGCGGTTATCACTCGGACAGGCAGAGGTTGACAGTTGTGTGAAAACGCGAGTAATGAAAAATAAACTTTTCAGGAAGACATTATTCAGAAGGAAACATTTTCAGATGTCACTTGATCTCCTTTTGTCAAGTGTGTGGATGTGGAGCAGAAATCCCTCGGATTTTCACCTTCTTAACCTGTTTCAGACAAATTGTTCCTCATTTTATCTCTAATGGTTAACTGAATAGCGTTAGGAAAGAGAGAGCAGCAGGCAGCTCCAAGAGGATACAATACAAAACTCCCCAACTCCCATATCCATCCTCACACCATTTGACTCATGATGTAGTGCTTGTGCAATTAATGTCACAAAAAAGAAAGCTCACAGGGGAGGACTGTAATCATGCTTAATCTGCTTTTGCTTGAATGTTTTCCTTATAGGCCACATTTTGTCATTGTGAGTGAGAGCTGAAAAAAGAAGTGATTGCCTTTTCATTCCTTTTTTGTTTCCCTATCAGCTTCTCTTCTTTTAACAACTTTTACTAAATGAGTTTTTTCATTTTAATGTAATTTTGCTTCTTGACATATTCACTCAGACGTGGGCCAGAGCTGGAAGGCACACTCCAGTCCTTGTAACCTTGAATATCCTTTTGTTTTTGATGTGTCAGATCCTCAGACCAAAGAGAGGCTGACCTGCCAGCTATTGATTGCAGGAATGAGAGATGCAATCCAATATTCAATATCCGCCTACTGTCATACCAGGCTGCCATGTTGACTATTTTGAGAGCAGCATGAGTGGGCTTTCATTATTTATGAGATTGCATGCATTCTCTTGATGCACGGTTTTTGTATACAGTTAGGCCCATAATTTGTAGGACAAAGACACATATTTTGTAGTTTTGTCTTTGTACACCAACACAGTGGATTTGAAATCAAACAATTAGTATGTGATTGAAGTGCAGACTATCAGCTTTAATTCAAGGGATTTTGCTATATTTTGGCATTATCTCTTTAGGAATTACAGCCATTTTTATACACAGCCCCCGATTTTCAGAGGCTCAAAATTAACTGGACAAATAAACATAATTTTAAATATAAGGATTGTTTTTAAAATTTGGATGAAAATCCTTTGCAGTTAATGACTGCCTGAAGTTTAGAACCCATGAACGTCACCAAACGCTGTGTTTCCTCCCTTGAGATGTTCTGAGATGCCTTTACTGCAGCCACCTTTAGTTGCTGCTTGTTTGTGGGTCTTTCTGCATTCAGTTTTGTCTTCCGTAACTGAAAAGCGCGCACTACTAGGTTGAGATCAGGTGATTGACTTGGCCATTGAAGAATATCGCATTTCTTTGCCTTGAGAAACTCTTGGGTTGCTTTTGCAGTATGTTTTGAGTCGTTATCCATTTGCACTGTGAAGTTCTGTCTGTTCAGTTTTGCAGCATTTGGCTGAATCTGAGCAGAGAGTATAGCTCTGTACACTTCAGAATTCATCCTGCTACTTCTATCAGCAGTCACATCATCGATAAATATTAGTGACCTGGTTCCACTGGCAGCCATACATGCCCATGCCATAAAATTGCCTCCACTACAGATGACGTGGTATGCTTTTGATCATGAGCTGTTTCTCTCCTTCATATTTTTCTCTTCCCATCATCAAAGATTTTTTTTCAGAACTGTTCAGGCTCTTTTAGATGTTTTCTGGCAAAGTCTAATCTGGCCTTCTTGTTCTTGAGTGTAACCAGCGGTTTGCACCTTGTTGTAAATCCTCTGTATTTCCATTCATGAATACGTATCTTGATTGTCGACCTGAACAGTGATACCCCTACCACCTTGTGAGTGTTCTTGACTTGTTTAGATGAAGTTGTTTTCTTAACCACAGAAATAATTCTGTCATCATGCACTTTAGTTGTCGTCTGTGGTCTTTCAGGCTTTTGGTGTTGCTGAGCTGACCAGTGCATTCATTCTTTTTAAGAATGAACCAGATTGTTGATTTGGCCACTCCTAATGTTTTTGCTGTCTCTCTGATAGGTTTATTTTGATTTTTCAGCCTAATGATGGCCTCCTTCACTTGCACCGACATGTCTTTGGGCCTCACATTTAAAATTACAGTGAAAAGATATAAATACAAATTTAACACTTTGAATCAACTTCAGATATTGTGTCTGCCTCGTTTGTCGTGAATTAACATGGGAACAGGCCTCACCTGGCCATGAACCTGCTTGTCAGTCCAATTATTTTTGAGCCTCTGAAAATAGAGGACTGTGTATAAAAATGGCTTTAATTCTTAAACAGTTAATGCAAAAATATTGCAAAATTCCTTGAATTAAAGCTGAAAATTTGCACTTCAATCAGATATTAATTGTTTGATTTAAAATCCACTGTGGTGGTGTACAGAGACACAACTACATAAATTGTGTCTTTGTCCTTTAAGTTATTGGCCTATCTGTTTATAGATTTTTCATATTTGGAGCTATGCTGCAGATGTTGGAGTTTGTAAGACTGATTATACTTGCAAAAAAAGAAAATATATTCAACTGCTTCTTACTTTATCTTACTATTTTGCTATTTTTGTAGTATTCACAGAATCTTTTCAAGCCACCTCTTCACCTCATCCAGCACATAACCTGTGCAGGTGAGATGAGCAGAGAAATGAGGTGATGACATGCCACCAGCCCTAAGATGTCTCCCTCTCTTGGGAGAGAGACTTACTTAGTAGCACAAGTAAGCGCTACTAAGCACTTACTGTCACTGGCCGAAAAGGCCGTTTTACACTGGAGCTCACACACAACTCGAAAGACAGCACTGACAGAGTTACTGGTTTATTTACAAGGAAATAATGAACAGTTCAGAATCTTAGAGCTTAGAGCTGGGCTATGACACTTACCTCCAGGTTAGTGAGACAAGTGCTTCTTCTGAGGAAGTCAGGGGACTCGTGGTGATGAAAGTGAGACATAACACACTTCCTGAGGACTGTTGCACTGCTTGTTAAACCTGCCACCATGTCAGGGTTGAAAATATTAGTGTCTGCCACTTAATAGCTATTAGCAAGTGACTTCATATGATGGGCAATTGTTGGAAGAGAAGGAATGAAAAGGCACGCACTCGCATCCACACACAAACATGTGCAGTATTGTAGCACTCAAAATAATTTGCCTCTTGAAATGGAAAACTTCCAGAGATGTGGGAAGTAAATTCCCCCATCACCATTAAATTGGCATTTCTGTGATGACAAGCAGGGGATTAGCTGTCAGATTCCTGGTTGAATTTAATGTCATCTTTGATTGTTTTCTGATTAAAATGGCGCTTAGCCTCATGTTGAGAGCACCCCAGAGTTTTACATTACAGCTCGCTCCTAATTGACAATGCCCTCATGTCAGCATGAGTTTAATGCTCATACTGTGCAGCAGCAGCTGGTGTAATATGAAACATGGGGTTGCAGGAGTGCAAAAACATGTGTCTGTGGGTGACGGGTGTAGGAGGAAGGGTGCTGTGTGTGGTATTAGTGCAGAAATGATGGAGAAGTGGAGTGGCCAATGAGGTGGACATCTTAAGTAGAGATGCTTGAGAAAAATTAGACATAAAAAAAAGTATACACTGTATGTAAGAGAGCAGCAGGAAAAACAAAAAAATGATATAATGAGGATAAGAGAATGTAATAGTGTGATTAAAAAGATAGTGTTCGAGTAAATGTCAAGAGAAATCTCCACCTTGCTAAATCTTTTGTTCAAATAGGTGGCTGTCAGCATAGGACTGTCATGACTTGCAGGCAGGCATGACCTGATTGGTCTCAATGGGAGCGAGGGGCTGAGATTGAGATGGTGGCCAAGGCCATGAAACGCTTCAGCAAAGACAGACACTCAAGCAGAACTGGTCTCTTCAGAAGCAAGGAGAGTTAGAAAAAGGTAGTGAGTGGAAATAGAGGGGAAGAAAGATAAAATTTTAATAGATAACCCCCCTCTCTCCACTGTGATACAGAGCTTCGTTTTCAAAAAGAGCATTCTCTTTGTGCCTCTCCCCTTCCATCAGTGTTGCTTAAAAAAGTTTTCCATTACAAGAACTGGCACTTTTAGTTGTCCAGGTATCTATAATTTAGCAGTTTTGTCTGGTGGAGCTGGTTAAGCTACTTTAAAAGATTTGTTTGCCCTCTCGTCTGTGGTACAACCAGGACTAGACCCACCGAGTGCTGTTTTCTTTGATTTTGGATCAAGTGTTCTCCCAAGTGCTCTGTGGTGGCGTATCTAATTACATCACTTTGACCTTTGGGTATCAAAGTCAAGTTTTGGACTGAGGGGGATTTGATAAATCTATTGATTAACATTATTTTTGAATATCTTTCAAACCAAAATCAAATTTACAACTGACCAAAAATACTCCATTATTGTGCTGAGGAATGCATGATATACAGTGAAATTTTGAATAAGTGGGATCAATCTTTTACTAGTTCTACATTAAAGCAAATTTACATGTTAATGATCTGTTTTAGCTAACATTTAGAGATTAAATAGACTCAGCTTGGGTATGAAAGCGTGCACACAGGCTGTTTACTTAGAATGATCTGATTTGAGCTGAATGACTGATCACCATATCCACATTTTCTGCTCTGCCATGGTTGCTCCTATTTTTTTCCATTTGCAGTGAAAATAAATTAAAAAAAAAATGCTTTGTTTTACAGCCCTGCGACAGACTGGCGACCTGTCCAGGGTGTACCCCGCCTCTCGTCCTATGGCAGCTGGGATAGGCTCCAGCCCCCACTCGCGACCCTGAATAGGATAAGCAGAAGAAAATGGATGGATGGATGGATGGATGCTTTGTTTTACAAATGCTTACAAAGGGAGTTAACATATGGGGAGTTATCAGCTGACACTAGCACTGGCTAGCTGTCTTAGTTAGCAAGGTGCTATTCACTATGGAATTCTAATTCTGACCAGCAGAAAACAGGCCTCAGGCAAAATACTGTCCAGAAAAAGTGGCGGTCTCCTTAGAGTTTTTTTAAGTTATGTATCTGAAATCACCATGTTGGTATTACTCCTGCAACATTATATGCTGCCATGAGGCCATCTTTGCAACTGAGAAATAATGTTGTTGTGATGTCACAGCTTTGCAAAAAGGGAAAAATTATGTATATGGACATAGCCATAATGATGTCACACATTGCTTAGTAAAGGCCCCAGTCACACAGGCCTAGAGACCAGTCAGCAACCATTTGGCATTCACTGGTGTTAGGGAAAAATGTTTATGGTTGGCAACTGGTTGCTGGCAGTCACTGTGAAATCAATTGCTAAAGCCTCAGTCAAACAGGAGTACAGGCCAGTCAGTGACCCCCTGCAAGTGAAATCGCTAGTGAAATCTGTATATTACACAACAAGTTGGCGAATGGTTGCTGGAGGTTGCTGGAAGTCACTAGCATGAAATTGGTTGCAAAGAGGTATATGGTGTTGGACTGAAAACCTCCTTGTGATTGCTTTAGTCACTAGTAGTTTCCCACAGTTGGCCCATAGTTTGTATGGAAGACACAGACTTGTCTGCAAACACTTGGAAAACTACTCACCAGGCGGTAGTGAAACTATGAAAAGTGCGAAGGTGAACATTCTCCATTTCTGGCTTGCATCGCACTTTTTCAAGTTTGACTACAGCTCGAAGAGTAAAATGGCCAGTGTTTGCAGACGGTTCGCCATCTTTCATGCAAACTATGGGTGACAATGGCAATCTGCTAGCAACCAAAGCAATCACACGGAGGTTTTCGGTGCAGCACCCACTTTGTGACCAATTTCACCTGAGACAGCCAGCAACCTACAGCAACCACTCACCAGCATTTTTCCCTAGTGACTGGTGGTTGCCATGGGGTCACTGACTAGTCTGTAGTCCTGTGTGACTGAGGCCTAAGTCACATTGTGAAGCCTTAAGCTGAGGGTTATCTTGTTGTTTTGAAACATGATGAGCAAAAGGTGAATCTGATTGAGGAACTGATATTAAGTCTGAGTCTGTTCTCTATCTTTTTCTATGCATCTCTGAATGCTGAACAAGATGAGACTGCACCCAACTGTCACTCAAAGTAACCATATACCTAATAAAGCATAACTTTATGCATTATAATTTAAAAGGTGAGTTATAATAAAAATTCACCTCTGTAATAATCCTCACAAAGGAGGAAATTGGCCATAGCGACCAATTGCTTTTGAATTGCTTTTGAGGCCAACCTCAAGTGGCCATTCAAGGGACTGTATTTCCATGTTGGCTTCATTTTTCAGCCCTGGTCTTTGCTGCTTAAACTGGATCAGCTCTGCTTTCTGATCCAACCTACCCTAAACCTAACCACCAATCACAGCAGAGCATCAGTCCTGCTGTCTCCATCTGGTTGATCCGATTTAGCATAATAAATCTGGTAAAGATTGAAGAAAGTATGTAGCGCAGAAAACCTGGTTAAAACAGTACAGTAAAACATGTCGCCTTTGCATTGTCACTTTTAAATGGAAATCCCCAATGGTGGCCAATTATCTACATGCAACTAGATACATAAGAACATTTAATGTTTGTACCCTAAAACAGAGTAAGAGAACTGGAGGTCATTTAGCAATGAAGTGTAAGCAACAACCAATGTGATATGGCTTGCCAAACAGGTTAAACGTGAGTTCATTATCTCATTTTGTGAAAGGTTATGTGCTGTAAGTAATCAGTATGCACAGAAAGCAAGATCCCAATGTCCTGCCCTTGGGTAAGGACAGAGACACCTCAGTAGATCCTTTAAAGAAAACTGATGAAAGACCTTGACCTTGGCATGTATTATTCATGTGCATTTAATATGAGATATTAAAGGGCATTTCTAAAACTTAATACCAACCCAACTTAAAAAACATAATTTGAAAAAAAGAAAACAAAACATAGACCTGAATAAAGCAGATTAGGTTGGAAAACACATCATTCAATATAACACAGATTTTGATGCCATTTTTTTTAAACTGGGTGTCAGTGAATGATGTTGACACTGAGACAGCTTGTGTAGACTTGACCAGATCAAAGAATCTCAGTAGATACCTTAGCAACATGGGGATTATCTGGATTCCAACATCATGGCATCTGTGTATGTGAGCCGTGAGTGTGTTTTTTAATCTGTGCCCTCATTTGTCAGTAAACCATACAGCACAAATCCATCTGAGAAAATCTCATTTCTCCTCACAGGACCCTGCTCAGTATGCCATGCCACAGAGAATTTTATGAATCACAAAATATATGAAGGCAATACTCAGTATACCACGGTGTGTGCTGGTTCATATGGCTCCCATGAGATGGATGGGCATTTATAAAACAGAGATCATCTTTATGTTATCTGGTTGGCAGAAACATGACTGCAGAATACTTATATGCCAAGAAAAACACAAAGGAATAGGGGTGACCATCTGCAACATGATCTCGAAACAGAAATGAGCAAACTACATTACATGAGTAAGGCCAGAAACATAAATCCCTACAGGCAGCTTTGAAAGGCTGTAATATTGATTAGACCCTACAGTATAAATGTTTTGTACATATTTAATGAATGAACTGAGGTGGATCATCAAATATAATCAACTGTGGCTCTTACACAGACACACACACACACACACACACATGCAACTGATAAAATCCAGCAAATGAAAGTGTTACTTAGATACACAGAGTGAGCTGACCAACAAAACCGATTGCACCCATTGTAAAATCTGTTTGAACAACCAAACCACTTCTTGTGCAGATCAGGCAGGTTTCTACAATTCACACGTTAACAATGGAAGCAATTAACTTGAACTCATGTGGAGAATAAAATCAGATAGGCTCAGTGAATGAGAGTAAAGTCCAGTAAACAAGCTCACTGCCTGTATATTTAAAACATTTACTAACTCCTGGCAGCAGCAGATGGCACAACAGTGACCAGATACAAGAGATAGTGAGGGAATGAATGACTGTTGGACTGTAGCTTGGCAGTAAAACTCTGCAGCAGATGAATGAACTAAGTATGGAAACAGCTTGTAACAAAGAAGCAGTGGCTGACCAGGTGGATTTAGGTGAAATGTGTGGTGTTGCATGTTGTTACAAAATAGCTGCTCCCGAGTCAGCAAAGTGAAGGGACAGAAAGTCTCAGAAAGTTGATTCTGTTCATCTGGATGTAACATTTTCTGTGGGAGAAACGTTTCGTCACTCATCCAAGTGACTTCTTCAGTCTCAGCTGACTGTAGGTTTTCCCCAACCTTATAAACAGTACAGTTGCATAACAACCAAAACTAGCACCATTGACTAATAATGGAGCCGTGAGCTCAGTTTCATGATTTTTAATATGCAAATTGTCATGACTATTGATCAATGGCCAGGAATACCATTCACAGAGAGTTGGGGAATGGCTGCAATCACAGCATTATAAGATGGTGAAAGATATAATCTAAGGCCCCCTCCTCGGTTCAGTGATGGTGAAAAGGGATCGACCATCAAAACCTGCAGTCAGCTGAGACTGAAGAAGTCACTTGGATGAGTGACAAAAGGTTTCTCCCACCTAAAACGCTATGTCCAGATGAACAGAATCAACTTTCTGGGATTTCCCTACCTGGATGACTGAGTATGCATCAAGAAGAAGGGACAGAAAGGCATGGCAATACTTAGTTCAGATCAATAATCTAAAGGATGACATGTTGTCAACTAGGGCTCAGACGTTTAATGGAAATCTGAAACCCAGAACCAGAGCAGTGATTGTTCTTTGAACTGTTAATCTCTTTTGGTTATTCTCTGGTGAGACATCATAATGATCCTGGTGAATGCCGGCCTTTTGTTATCATCTGTTTAATGTCACCTAAATGGCTCCTTAACAAGTTTACCACTGCAGGAAAGGAAGGGCATGAAGGGCTTTTGACCATGTAAATGCTGTCCAATCCAAATTGCTTTTCTGAACCAATGGAAACCATTGTATGTATCTGTAACGTTAGCAAATGATTATTAGATCAAATGCTGGACTTGTATTTAGGGATTTTTGAGCTGCTGTGATGCAACATTAGACAATCTGCAACTGTTTTTTTTTTGTATGCTGCCATGTCCAATTTCTCATTTTAAAACCAGCCATAAATCTCAGGATGTTACTATGAAACTTACTATGCACAGAAAAATATTTATACGTTTGACTACTTAAGTCTTCTGTATTTTCATTTCTGTGCAAAACTTTACAGTTCTTGCAGTTACACCGATCAGGCAAAACATTAAAACCACTGACAATTCAAGTGAATAACACCGATTATCTCTTTATCATGGCTCTTTATCATCTCTTTGTCCTCAAAGTTGATGTGTTAGAAGCAGGAAAAATGGGCAAGCGTAAGGATTTGAGTGAGGTTGATTTGGGCCAAATTGTGATGGCTAGACGACTGGGTCAGAGCAACTCCAAAACTGCAGCTCTTGTGGGGTCTGATCCAACAGACGGGCTACTGTAGCTCAAATTGCCAAAGAAGTTAATGCTGGTTCTGATAGAAAGGTGTCAGAATACACAGTGCATCACAGTTTGTTGTGTATGGTCAGCAAAAGGGGGACCAACACAATATTAGGCAAGTGGTCATAATGTTATGCCTGATCGATGTATTTACAGTGGCTTACAATGAATTTTAGAAGTAACTTCAAGGTTATAAGAATAACAGTGTATAGGAAGATCTGCTTAGATTATGTACAATCACAGATCACCTAACAGTGTTTGTTTGTAACTGTTCTGTTGTAGACTGAAGCTGAAATGTGTTCAGATTTATATTTACAGTTTGGGGCTAAACATTTATTAGAAAATTATTGTATTTATGTTTTTGTGTCTTTATTAATTGAAAATCTTTTTTTTTCCCAAGGCAATCCATCACTCTGACATCAGGAGTAATTAATGTGTAGCAACCTAACAAGCCAGTGACTGAGGACTTCATTTTAAACCGGTGTCTTTAGTTTGATAAACTACTCTGGCAGCTGATATCTCATTGCCCAAAGTGGTATTACACGTGTGAATTAATATATAGATGATATCTTAAGTTGGCTGCAAAGGAACATTGTTTTTCACAGCTGTGATCTCAGCATGTTTTATTAAACAAGCAGACATTTTTTTAAAGGTGTGTTTCAGCACTGTGGCCAGCTGATATAACTTTTCTCAATGTTTAATGATTTCATATATCGTTAAAGTTAGCACCAAGCCTGGGGTTGCAGCTGCAGCTTGTGTGTGTTTGGTTGTGTCATTTAGAATCAGTTCGTGCTCATAAATATGCTAATAGAAGAGAAGGTGCCACTGGCTGTTTCACAGTCTCGTAACACCTCAGCTTTACTAGCACTGAGTCTGTCAGCAGTTTGTGCTGCCAGCATTGACAGTAATTCGTTTGAGGCCACGAGTGTCCTTAATGCATTTCGGCAGATCTTTATTGTGACTCTTAAACTTTCTCTCTCCATTTCTGTGTAATGAAACATGGGTGCTGCAATAGCCAGCAGAAAAGGCATCTGTCAAGTTAAGAAACTTCCAGGGTAATTCTTCTCAAGCACAGCCATATCCTGTAAATCCCGAGACGTTAAAGGACCTAAAATACATTTCTTTTCAAATCGCTTCATTTGGCACTTTTTTTTTTTTTTTTAAATCCCAAAGCCAGCAGTCCTCATGTGACCCCACTGTCCTGGTGTCTTTTCCATTCATCCACGGTCCAGCTGTTTTGTTTTTGTAAGCCTTTATCTGACAGTAGTAGTGGAGAGAGGCAGGAAGCAGGGAAAGAATGCCATAGCCTGACAAGCAGCAGTGGTACTGCCAGCTAAACTGGGGACTCCCTGCTAAGGGTATGCATGCATGTGGTTTGCATTCTATCCTCTCAGCTATCAGTTCATCCCAGTGCAGCATACACCTGTAAAAAGGAGGTCTTGATCCCTGAGGACCCTCACTTTATTGTCACAAACATTAGTGTCTCCAGCTCCACGCATTGACCCCGGCGTAAAACATTTAAGTTGTTTGCTTTTCAGAGCTTTGGGTTAAAAGGATTTAGGGAAAATGAGCGGAAAATGCTCACTGGGTGATTTTTCAAAAGCAGTCTCATGTGTTTACCTCCAATGCCTCATTCCACTGACAACTAAAACTTCATGCTTGACTTCACTGCAATAAGAGTGACTTTACCACTAAACAAAATGTTCTCTTTGGTGAAAAATTTTAAAATGCATTGAAATTTGTTGCCATAGGAACCAACATGAATTCCCATATGGAGGGTGGTGAATGAGGGAGGGTGCATGTATCATTGAATAAGAAATGCATTTTGCTCCAAAGGAAGCGCTTAATCAAGACTGTCACATGCACTATGAGGGTCAAGAAGTAATCAGAGTGAATTTCACATAAACACAGAAAGCCATGAAGCAATGTGGATTTGGAAATATTACAAAGTTGACAGCACATGTTGTATGTATTTGAGTACAGATCATAGACATCCCCATCAGAAATTATATGTGATGGTAAACAGGATCAAAGTGACATGTGATAATGCTGCTAGTAAGAATATACAGCAAATCAGCTAAAGGTCAAGAAGAAAAATGGACGTGGTATGGATGTATGGTTGAAGGTTGGTTTATGAATGTAGAATAGAAGGTAAAAGAAAGGATGGCTGTTAGGTTGATGGATGATTTGAAGGATGGCTAGATGGATAGATCTATGATGGATGAAGGCAGAGATAGAGGGTGGATTGGTAAATTGATGGATAAATACAATATCAGCCATAACTTTGACTGCAATATCAGTGAAAAGGAAATCAAAATAAGAAAGTAGACTACACAATGTTTCATTTCCCCCAAATAATCACAAATGTTTTGTGATTTAAAAGTACAGCAAATCAATCAAACTTGAATTTAGTATTTTAAAGTTTAAACATGTAGGTGGGAGTGCACTGCATTGATGAATGCTGTGACAATTTAATCATGACAATTCAAATGACGGATTAAAATTGTCCCTAATCATTTTCTTCTCATGTTAATAATGCATCCTCATATTTCACTGGGATTTCATCCTCTCCCCAATGGGGAACTCTTTTTATTGCCTGGTGGTTTCTAGCACACAAGCAAGAATAATACATTTCACATTGCTGTAATTATTTCCTGCAGTACCAATAGCCCCCATTTGCGTAAACAAACAAACAAACACACACACACACACACACACACACACACACACACACACACAGTGTTTTGTAACCCTGGATCGGCCAATAGTTTTCTTCACATGCAATAGATCTCTTGAAAAAGCAAGTGGCCATAGAGTGCAGGGATTTATCTTATTAATAAAATATCACGCTTCCTCTCAGACCTTGGATGGCTTGAAAGGAACTTTCAAGAGGCAGAGGACCCTTTGAAATTAATTTTCAGTTTCTCTTTTAGGGACTACAAATAGGGTTGCTGTGCTATAAAGAATGACAAGGAAGCAAAGTGTCTTTGGGTAAAACAATTTGCACAAATTCTACCCATCCTTTTCTGTGACTCAAGTACTTCTTTTCAAGTATTACAGATAGCGTTAGTTTTGTTCCCACGGTTGTCACATTTTAATTGAGTGGCCAAAAAGAATATTGGTTTTTGAAGTACCTACATGCCTGGCAAGCTGAGGAATAATTATTATTCATAGAGATTTTTCATAGCTTGAAGCAGTAAAGTTAAGAAAATGATGTCTTTCTCACAGTGTTTACACCATGTGCTGGATATTTCAAAAGCTTCAGAGGACCTACATAACTCTCTATTACATAGCTCCCTTTCCTATTTCAGTCAAGGATTTCCTATGAGTGAGAGGTGGTGAACAGGAAAAATTGACAGCACATGCATGCGTGCAATGTGAATACAGCACAATCCAGTGAAGCAAAAGTACTGTGCTCATTTTTTTTTTCTGTAGGAGGAGCAGATGTCAGCCTTAAGGTTGGTCCTTTATACACCAAAAAATCCCCATGGGATGCTGCTGGTGGGGTTTGCTTTATGGAGACCGGGCAACACATTTTCTTTATGCACAGCTGTGTGACAGATACAGTAAAGAACAATTACAGACACAGAGTACACATATTCCCTGTACACAAACAAATGATGCAGATTTGTAGTGGGTCTTTCTTTATATCAATAAGGGTAGACTAACATTATAAACAGGTCTCAGTATATTAGAACACAAGTTGTAGCTTTGACAGTGACCACATAAATTAAATAAACGTCTCTCTAAAACTAAGTGGAAACATTATTACTGTTATAAAGGTAATAATGTTGTCTTGAGAGGTTCAAGATGCGCACGCTTGCATCTGTGACATCTAATAAACTGGCCAATAAGTCCTCCAAATGAAAATGATATGCCTTCTGTGTGTTGTTTTTCTGTGTCAAGTGGCAACTTTCCATGAGATGTTCACTCTGTTGGTATTGTTAAATGCATGGTAGCCATGGCAGAATAATCCCTGTAGCTTGTCTATCAGTATAGCTGATTGCTACCAGAATAGTGGAAACCTAATCTATTTACAAGGAGTCTCTGGGGTAACCAAATCATTAGGTTTCTCCAGATTTGTCTGCTGAGTGTCATAAATATTATGTATCTAAATACAGTAATTAAAACAGTTTAATGGCAGTTTGGCATAATTAAACCACTAAACAAAGGGTGACGGGGTTGTCACTAGGTGTGTTTTTTCTTCTTGTTATCGTAAATCTGCAGAGAATGTTTTCTCCTGAGAAAAATAAATGGCTTGGCCAAGAGAACCACTTGATTTCATCACATTTGTCCATTTAACAAGCAGTCTTGCCTGCCCTGGGCAAACGGATGCACAGCAATGAAATGTAAATACATTTTTTTTTTCTAAAACAGAGTCAGCAATAAATTATGCACGATGGAGGCTATAGACAATAAGACAAACACTGAGGCTCAAATAAGAATAAATTGATGAAACAAGATGAGATGCCTCTGCTGTCTAATCAGCAGCAACTAGAATATTTTTGCACATCATTCCCCAAAGTATGTCAGAGTCTGATTAGTGGCATCCAAACTGTTGTGCGAGGACCAGTCAGTCCCAACCCAATTTCTTTGTGTGGAGCAGTGATGAGTGATGAGCAGCCAGAATTCAAACACACAGCCTTTCGTATGCAAACCGTGCATAGTGATGTACCCTGCTATAGAATTAGACTTGATTATTAATTCTTTCTATTACAACACTGGATCCCGACAGCCTCCACAATCACTGAGCCGACATCAAAGGAGCTGAAGTTGGAGCACATCTTCTCCCACAGAGAGCTCAAACTACATGTTTGACCCACTTTTCTTTTACTCATCAGGACCTGCTTTTCCAAAGCGTCTTTTCAAAGGAGCATTGCAGCAAAATGGGCTGTGACTTAAAAGACCTGTCCTGAAGTGATAAATGCACAAGAGGCCACATCAAATCCTTTGATTCGGGATTGACCACTACTCTTAAACAGATTAGATTCAGAGTTTTGTCATTAACCCACACATTTTTTTCCACCTCTCCTTCCATTTTCTTTAATCTGTTCTCTCATCCTTCTAGCTGCACCCTAACTGATGCCTCTCTCCTGTTTCTCTGTCTAATTATATTCTTTCCCTTTCACTGATTTCACCACTTTCTTCTGTGTTCCCTTTGTATGCTGAACTGAGGGAGAGTTCAGTGCTGCTGAGGTGAACAACAACAAGAGCCTGATTTCAAAGGTAACTGCTGACTTGGGTTTTGAAAGCTATAATTATTCAGGTCTCACTTTATTCTTCTCACTTCCTCTGAATATGAGGTGAGTTAACTGTATAGTGTGAGACTTGTTTATGTAGCAATAAGCATACACAGCCATTACACGTTGTATTTTACTAATTATCACCCTTGTAGACTAATTAGAAATTTGCATTGAACAGCTAATACAATGTAAAACATCAATATTTAATGTGGAAGCTGTGATCAAGCAGGGACATTACTGTACAAGCTGCTGTCAAAGAGCTTCTCATTATTGTTGTGAAGCAGCAAAGGGAGCACATATTGAGAAAAAGAAAAGGAGTCTTCTTCTTCCTCATATATAGAGCCCTTTCAGTGTCTGCACGACCACAAGGAGAAACTGACAATCTTTTTTTTTCCCCCCATCCTTAGCATTATTCACTACCCAAGCCCATGGTGGCTAATTTAAGTGGTGACATAATTAGCACCTAACAGCAAACCCTATTCACCAACCTTTAAGACAAAAGGATGTGCATTCTTCACTTTTTTTTTTTTTTTTACACATTGGTCTACAAATAACTCATCTTATGATTCTGTGATGTTGCGTAGGATGGTGGAAAAAATTACTGTAAAACCATCTGTGGGAGGAGCTGAAACACTTTCACCCAAGTCAAGTACTGATCAGCGAGCTGGGTGGGGATGTTAAGTGAATATTAAAAATGTCAAAATGTCATTGCCAGCTGAATTGCATTTTTAACCTTGATATTTTGAGAGAAGCTGAGAGGGGCACTCACTGCTGCCTGCTCTTTCATGTGGCGTGAAGAGCTGTGGGAAACACAGCAGAGAATTTGATAACCTCAGTATTTTCTGCACTGTAATCTTATTTGGGGCTGGTGTTGGATGACTGTGAGATGCTCTCCCCACAGAGCTGCATTAGGGAGCCTGTAGTTTGGGTTTAGCTTTTCTTTTTTTTTCCCTTTTTTTTTTTTTTTTTTGTTGAAGTGTT
>VUQI01062256.1:32254-57190 GCA_015106735.1 Paratilapia polleni
CTGAAGTGGAACTCCTCTTCACATTTTACATAGCCTACATTTGGAAACAAAAACACACAGGGGAATCCCCTTTTATGGTCAAACTAAAGGAGCATAACTAGAAAGAAATGAAAAAAAAAATACTCATACAGCAATCTGTGTGAAACCATATATGGAGGGAATATGAGGACTGATACCACATACTACAGCAAAGAGAGATTAGCTTATCATAATGACTGGAACCAATAATGTGTCTCAGTTTGGATACTTCCGATACACTTCCATGTAATACACTATATATACTAGGTACTTACTTGTGTAATCCATGAATTTTAGCAGGGCAGTGTTGTCTCCAGTCCAACAAGGCAAGATGTGTACTTACCAGAAGTGATGATCGCAAGATTTAACCATGATTTATGTATTAGCTGATACACTTTGTGGACAGCTGCAATTTGTTAAGCCTCTGACATGAATAAACACCAAACAATGCCATACAACAAAGCTCTGTCATCACTATTGCTCTGCTCCCACTGACTTGTGGTCCGTCCCAGAAAACAGACCAGACTCAGACCAAAAATAACAAGTTCTTCCTACCAGCACCTGTAATACTTGCCATTAAATGCACTTGTTTTTTAATCCATGCAAAAAACAAAGTGTAAAACATTTGGCTGCTGTCAAGTCATCCCTATTACACTTGAACATATAAATATAATTGATCAGTTATTGAACTTTAGAGGTGCTGTTTGGCAGTTTTTGTGCTCATATATATCAGTTTTCAGCTGAGCCAACCGGCTGCTGGCAGCCCCTGCAAAAGCAAGAAAAAAAGGTGAGCTCTAGAAATGTCGCTATTTATGTGTAAACAAGCCATTCTCTTATTCAGTGCATACAGTAAGTACTGCTGTTTTGTCAAAGCTGCCGGCATCCCAAAGATACGCACAAGGTGTCCTTTGACGTCAGTGCCTTGATGGTCACGGCAGTATTGGATAATGAGTGGAAACACAGTGTTTGAAATAAGGATAAACTCACTGGTATATGTCCGCAGGGATGTTTTTGGAGTGTAACAATAGATGACTGATTGGTGCCCTCCTTCTTTCAGTGAAATGTGTTTTGAAAAAATTTGTGATGAGAGATAAGTCTTGCAGTTGCTGAATTTGCTCTTATTTTAGACTGTCAACGGTTAGCTTAAAAGGTTTTTGGAAGCTTTTAGATGAGATGAGTCATGTCGGACACCTCTGATTTGCATTGAAAACTTAATGCAAAAGAGGAGAGGCCAACTTGATGTCCATCTCCGCTTACACAGACAATGAATGGGAAGCACTTAAATTACAGATCCTGTCGACAAATACCAGATACAGGGTGGGTTTCTGGTGCTGTGATAATTAACCAGCAGACAGTGGTTTGTGTGCCTTTTTTGAGCTTCAGTTTTGTACTCACTGTCACTGCTCACAAATTACTTTAAAGGGTACCTAGTGAGTTCAAATGTGACTCCAAAAGGTCCCGAGCAAGCATCCATATGTGACCCTTTGGAAGTGAGACCAGGCTTGTATAAATTTGTCTAACAAAAGGGCCCCATTTAAAAAAAAATAATATAAAAATAATATTGCACAAATAATTGTTCTTGTCCATAGTGAGAAGTTAATTCAAACATTAACAGTGAAGGCTAGTGGAAAAACTAGTGGAGTCAGGAGTTAACACTGAGTCCAGCCAATGAAACAAGACTAGTGGTGTGGGTAAGGGCCCCTTGGTCTTACATAAACACTCAAAGAATTTTTCTGCAAATTATCACTATGGAGAATATGTAGTACCATGGCTTCTCTTTTATGTCTAAAAGAAATTAGTGGAGCTAGTTAACATCTCTGTTTATGACTGCATACACAAATCAAGGTCCATGCTTGCACTGAGCATGGTGTCCATCACAAGACATACAAGAGGAATCCACTGCTCTCTAAATACAACATCAGAGTCATCAGAGCACACAACAACTGGGAAGATGTCTTGTGTCCTTATTAAACTAAGGCTGAATTCCTTGGTGGAACATGCAGCACTATATGTAGAGCTATGGTATAAAAAGTGTGTTGTAAACCAACATGATTATGATAACATGATCCCAGAGGAGAAACATGGCTGCAGTAGCATCATAATTCAGGGTTGCATTGCTGCCTCTGGGACTGGACAGCTTGCCATCATCAAGTGGAGGCTGAAATTCCAAGTTTAGTAAGATATCTTACAGGATAACGTCAGGGTGGCTCTTGCAGCTGCCTGAAGCTTAGTGGAAGTTGAGTGATACAGTAGGGCAATAATACTAAACATCAAAGTAAGAAAATAAACTTAGCGGCCCAGTCAGACTTCAGAGTTTAGTCCAATCCTGTCAAATGGCCTCAAGAGAGACATTCACAGCAGACATCCTGAGATTATAGCTGAGGCAAGTATTTCTGTCAGGAAGAATGGTACAAAATAATGCTTGTTTGAGTTTACTGCTGCCAAAGGAGGTTCGACCAGTTAAATCAAAGGGTTCAATAATTTTCCCAACGGCACTGTAAATATTGAATGGGTATGTTCGGTAAAGGCCCGAAGGATTTTTCTTAGATGAAGATTGGATGACATTTTTATGACCAATTAACTGACAGGGGGTAGCTGCAAATTATGTAATTCAAAAAGTGTAATTTCAAAGCTCTTCAATATTTTGCCAAGAAAAAGGTACAGCACACAGTCCCTGCAAAACTTAGCATTCTTTTCTGTTTGTGTGTGGATTAAATAAACAAGAGTGCAGTTTGGGTAAAGAAAATGTGTTCTTGCCTTGTTCTTACTGTGTTATTAAAGAGCAAAAGGTCACCACATGACACTACCACCCACATAGCAGGTTCTTATTATGTAATGTACATACTTGCAAAAGTTAAGAAATATTATTATGGTGTGAAGTACAAAATTAAACATAAACGAAAGAAGCTTAAGTTTCGCAGGCCATCACTAGACAATCTACACCCACATGCTAACATTTAAGTAGTCTTTTATTGGTTCACACACCAAAACTGCACCGTAAAATGCAGGTTGTATTTATAAAGTATTACTGCTGTTGAGCGATTGCTACCATTGATGATAATGAGGTCATGTCCTTTTGACTGATTCTGCTAGTTTGGTTGCTTCAGTGCATCTGCAGCTGTACACATTGTTCTTAGGATGAGTTTTTTTGAGGCTTGTTTGACATTTTTGGATTCAGCATGTTTAAAGTATGCCTCTTTTGGCCAAAAATTACAATTAAGTAAACATTAAATAATAATAATAATAACTTTTTTTTTTCCAGCCAGCATTTGGGCATAAAAATATCCCAGGCTTGATCATAAAAAGGCTTTTGTACCTGCCAAGCTAGCTGCTGACATTTTTCATTTTCACCTTGTCAGCTCATTCTTCAAGTGGGAGGAGTGGTAAATTTCCCGGGCATATTGTGGGTCAGGAGCAGGTGAGCTGCTGTGGAGCAGGCTGAATGATGTGGAGCACCCAGCTGGCAGCTCTGAGAGGAGGTCTTACACCAGATTATAGTGCCCACAAAGTTGTTTTTCCTGAGTGTAAACAGGAAATCAAAACATATTAAAACACTTTCATTCACAGCATATCTAAAGCAGCTGAGCCATAGTAAGACTCAATGGTCAGGAGTACAGCCAGCTTAACTGTATTTTTGTAAATTATAACCCCAAATCTGGGTCACATGGATAATGTACAATTTAATAATGGCAAATGCATTTATCCTACAATCAAATATGCAGTATTTATATCAATAATGTCGTCTTTTTATTGCTATCAAATACATTACTCTGGAGGCAGTAAATTCTGTGGAAGCTCTTGTTCTCTGGCTTACAATAGTTTGCAGTAATAACTTTAACTAGATCACATTTGTTTTCATTTTAAGTAGGAAAGTGTTTGTATGAAAACTCAGAGCTTCTATGGAACAGATTAGCAAGCTTCAGTGTGTTTTTTTTTCTATGATGTCTCTTTCCAGAGAATTTCCTTGTAAATCACAGAGGCTCAAATCTACTTCAAGTAGCTGTAATAGTTATATACTATTATATACTCATATTTCCTCCAACCTGACATTTTCATCAAAAGCAAAGCCCTTATGTTGCTTTCCTAAAGTGACATTCATTGTAACACTGCATTATTCCTCAATGGTGCCTTGTTTGAACTGGCATGTTTGAAAAATGTTTTTCTTGTTTTTTTTTTGTTTTCTGCCCAATTGGATAAAGGCCTACGTCTTTTAATAATAATAATGTTATTGCTGTCTAGTTAAGTGGTCTGAGGAGGCAGACTGAAGTTCAGCTGGGGATTTTATTTTAATGACTGAGCAATATCTTTTTTTAACCCAGTTCAGACGACACTTGGGAGGAGTGATCTTTTCTCATCTAAATACGAACATGGCTCGTTGCTTGGTTCTTTATCCAAGACTAAAATGGTTGATGTGCTTCATCAGCTGTGAGGGCATTACTGTGCCTGCTCAAATTTGTAGTCTTTCTGTCAGCTATGGGACAAAGCAGTGCACATCTTCCTTTTTGCCAATCAAAAACACAAAAAATGAAAAAAAAAAACAAAAAACACACACACACACAAAAAAACAAAAAAACAGTTGCTGAGTACTTGAATTCAGTGTACAATGCCAGTTCCTTGGGATGCTGTGCAAAACGTAAATAAAACAGAATGCAATGATTTGCAAATCTCATAAACCCATATTTTATTCACAATAGAACATAGAAAACATATCAAATGTTTAAACTGAGAAAATGTACCATTTTAAGAAAAAAATAAGGCCATTTTCAATTTGATGGCAGCAAAACATCTCAAAAAATTTGGGCCATGTTTACCACTGTGTAGCATCCCGTCTTTGTCCAAAAAAAGCTAAACGTTTGGGAACTGAGGAGACCAGCTGCTGGACCTTTTGGAGAGGAATGTTGTCCCATTTTTGTCTGATTCTACCTGCTCAACAGTCCTGGGTCTTCTTTGGCTTATTTTTCATTTCATGATGTGTTAAATGTTTTTATTTGGTAAAATGTCTGGACTGCAAGCAGGTCAGTTCAGGACCTGGACTCTTCTACTACGAAGCCATGCTGTTGTAATAGATGTAGTATAAGGTTTAGCATTGCTCTAAAACCTGTTTATACCTTTCAGCATTGATGATGCCTTTCCAGGTGTGCAAGCTGCCAATTCCATGGGCACTAATGCACCCCCATACCATCAGAGATACAGACTTTCGAACTGAGTGTTGATAACAAGCCAGATGGTCCCTCTCCTCTTTAGTCCAGAGGATATGGTGTCCATGTTTTCCAAAAAGAATTTCAAATTTTGATTCGTCTGACCACAGAACAGTTTTCCACTTTGCCTCAGTCCATTTTAAATGAGCTTTGGCCCAGAGACGGTGGCAGTGTTTCTGGATCATGTTCACATACGGCTTTTTCTTTGCATGACGGAGCTTTAACCTGCATTTGTTGATGGCACGGTGAACTGTGCTCACAGACAATGATTTCTGGAAGTGTTCCTGAGCCCATGCAGTGATTTCCATGACAGAATCATGCCTGTTTTTAATGCAGTGCTGCCGGAGGACCCGAAGATCACGGATCCCTTGCACACAGAGATTTCTCCAGATTCTCTGAATCTTTTTGATAATATTATGTATTGTAGATGATGAGATATTCAAAGTCTTCACAATTTTACATTGAGGAACATTATTCTGAAATTGTTCCACAATTTGTAGATGCAGTTTTTTTACAGATTGGTGAACCTCTGCCCATCTTTACTTTACTTAAAACCTCTGCCTCTCTAAGATGCTCTTTTTATACCCAGTCATGTTGCTGACCTGTTGCCAATTAACCTAATTAGTTGCAAAATGTTCCTCCTGACGGTTCTATTTAGTACCACTTACTTTTCCAGCCTTTTGTTGCCCCCATCCCAACTTTTTTGAGATATGTTGCTGCCATAAAATTCAAAATGAGCTTTTTTTTTTCATTGAATAGTAAAATGTCTCAGTTTAAACATTTGATGTTTTCTATGTTCCATTGTGAACAAAATATGGGTTTATGAGATTTACAAATCATTGCATTCTATCTTTATTTACATTTTACAAAGCATCCCAACTTTTTGGGGAATTGGGGTTGTACTAATGACTATTGTAACAGATCCGATACATGTCACACATTCCCAAATGGCAAAATCTGACAAGCATTTAATGAAGCACTTCCTCATTTCCAGCTGAGTGGACATTGCATTGCAAGGCTGAAAGTTATCCAGTAAAAGCCTAGAAAGCATGTAGATAATATGAAATGTTTAACTATTTTAGTAAGTCTCTAGGAGATACAGAGAATGTTTGCGTCTCAAACACTGACAGAGTGCAGTAATATCCTCAGTGAAAACAGTGAAAATGACCAAACTGTATTTGTAGCTGTATGTCATGTTAAGCATGGGAAAAACAGTCTGAAATAATGATGTCTCTGGAACTCTTTGCTGCAGCTAACCAAGGCTTGTCATACTATAACAGCATTGATTGATATGTAGCTGAAGAAAATGCTACAAGGGTGGGGGATGGGGGTTGGGGTGACCTTGATAATGAGGCTTATTTCAAAGTGTAAACATTCGGAATCTTGATTGTCAGCCATATCCACCCAAGTGAATTAGTTCATGCCATTTGCTCTATAATGATTGATTTCCTCAGCATTGCCACCACACATATGCTCATTAAAATGTCCCTGGTGGGTTGGAAGCCAATCGCTGCAACAAGGCCATATGGCTGCTTCCTTCCTCGCACATGTTGGCTGACCTCCGTACGCCATGCTGACAACTTTCACCATGTATCTCGTCACAGATTGAAATGGTCTTCAGTGAAATCCTGCTGACTGTTGGTCCCCATGCCATCTCTGTCTCTCAGTGTGAGTACTGGCAAAGAGTATCACCCTGATTTGCCTTTTGTTTTATTATGAATGTCAGCTGAAACTGGTACAGCAAGTGCTAGCAGCGCTCCATCTGTGACACCTGCATATCCAACCTGCCCAGTCATTCCTGCCTGCCATGGTCAGAGCTCACACTGCGGCCTGCTGATGACCTTTGAACCCTGGGGAGGTAACACAAGATGCTTGTAGTTTTACTCCAGCTTGTTTGCAGTGCTTGGCTTCCCAAAGTTCTTTGTGTTTCAGGAAGAAACAGGGCAGGCTACTGTGCCATGGGGATCCTGTTCCTGCTTCAGAATCTGAAGCAAGCTATATCCTTTTTCACAAACCACTCAGAAAGCTGCAAAGGATTTTTTAAAGGATGATCAATAGATCTAAATTTGTTACAAGGTTTCCAATTTTATATCCCATTAGTTTTCCGGATAGGGCTCGTCTTGAGCTCAGAATGGAGGTTTGAAGTCTGAAGGATATATTTAGAATGACCTCAATATTTATTATTATTACAGATTTAGCCTTCTCTGATGTGTTTTGAAGTATGTGGCTGAAGGAGTAAAACCAAATAAGTGGGCTTAGTATTTTGCGCTTCCATATGTGTAATACTGCTGTTTTCAATAGCTTTTGTTATGGGCGGCTGTGGCTCAGGTAGACCGGGTCATTTGCTAATCAGAAGGTCAGTGGTTCGATCCCTGGCTCCCCTAGTCTACATGCCCCATATTGCTCCCGATGCATTCATCGGAGTGTGAGTGTGTGTGAATGTTAGCTAAGCACTTAAGTATAGATGGATGTGCGTATGACTAGGTGAATGTGGCATGTAGTATAACGCGCTTTGAGTACTCGAAACTGAAGAAAAGCACTATATAAGTACCAATCCATTTACCATGTGGTAATTTGCTGCCTCACTCCTTATCAGAACAATGAGCAACTGACCAAGGTCTATTAGTTTTCGAAAGGGCGTGGGAGAAATTGGTGCATGGCGTTATATAGGGTTCAAATCACCTCTGCTCTACTTCTTTCGGACGGTCCTGCAGAAGGCTAGAGTGGCACTATTTTATTTCTGCATGGAAAATGAAGCAGTCGCACCCACCAAAGGAAAAAGATGGACGCCGGTATATTCCACTGAAACCAAGAAAGCAAATCTCAATGGAACAAAAAAAGGCGAGAAAAATCGCACGGCTATTTTCAGTAAGTGCATTTTTTAGCTTTTGTTGAAAGCACCAGGAAGGTGTGAGAAAGGGTGAGCGTCCGCCTGCGCAGGACTGGCAGTCGTGCGCGCTTATCTGTAGCAGGTACTTTCTCATTTGCAGCGTTGAAACCTGCTTTGTTAAACTGAAAAAAAAAAAAAGCGTTGGCTGATGAACACAAGGCGCCCTCTCGGATAAATCGCAGAACATGGAAAGGATGCTGCTCTCAGGAGAAGCAGGTGTATTCCGCCAAGTGGAGGCACAGGACACAGAAACGAAGCAACGCACAACAGCCGCTGGACCGTAGCACCTGCTCCAAAGGAAAACACCTATTCTTTAGATATGCTGCTGGTTAACACGCTTCTTATTTTCAAAATAACGGGATTTTCTCTCAACTTAGATCTGGTTGGCTAACCAGAAGGATGAGGGTGCCGTGAAACTGAGGAACGCATTTGGAAAAATCTGCAGTGGCAAAAAGGAAAAGTCAAGGATTGCTCTGTTGGCTTTTTATACAGCTCCCTCACTAAAACAACTCACTCTTATCAAGGACACAATCGTCTGCAAGGATGGCCGGGACACTTTTATCAGCGCAGTCACTCTACATAGGAATGGAGGTGGTGATTGCTGTCGCGTCTGTAATCGGGAATGTGATGGTGGTTTGGGCGGTGAAGATTAATAAATCGTTGCGAGATACCACGTTTTGTTTCATCGTCTCCCTGGCTCTGGCGGATATTGCAGTGGGAGCACTCGTCATCCCTTTGGCCATTACAATCAGCATTGGACTTCAAACTCACTTTTACAGCTGCCTGCTCGTGGCGTGCACAGTGCTGGTGCTGACGCAAAGTTCAATCCTGGCCCTCCTGGCTATTGCAATTGACCGCTATCTCAGGGTCAAGATCCCGACCAGGTAACGAGGTTTTTACAACCCAAAGGATAAAATGAAGGACGGGATTGATTCATGCATTATCTGTGTAATGTGGGAAAGTGATGCTGATGAAAATGGAATAATGTTAGGGATGGTGATGGTTGTTGTATTTAGCAGAAATGATCATCAGAAGTCAGCAGTTCAGTGATGTTTTCCTGAGCATTGATTTCCCGGGTCTTGTTTCACTACACGGGAAGCTTCCAGCCTGCCAGTTTCTTTATGTGCATATAGATCTGCCTACCCATGACAGCTAAACAGAGCATGGTAGATCAACCAACAGCTTTAATTAGGCTTTCTGTCATCAGGATCTCTAATGTGTTGAAAAGAAGTACTGTAACATAGTCAGCTTTGCTGTCAGTGATGTTCATTCTCCCTCTGTGTATCTGACTGGTTTGTCATGCTGGTCTGAAACGAAAGCCTGAGCAGTGGTGTTGAAAGGCTGAAAAGACAAACCAAGTAGGAAAGGGAAATTAATTATGTGAGAATATTGTCTATGAAAGCCTCAGACCTTTATCTCCTGTTAGACTTCACTAAGTCTTCCAGGCTTACTGTAATACTTTGCCATCAGTTTTAGCTTTTGACTTCTGTGTGTAAAGTTGTGTCTGTCAGAGCAACTTGTGCAGCAGCATCTGGGTAACCCTACTCAGGCTATATAAATTAGAAAATTTCTCAGGAGTTTCCAACACAAAGTTAAGTTAAGAATACAAATACAACATTGTAACATTTTTCATAAATTACATAATCTGCTGCTTTCTCCATGTGTATTCTTACACTCCCTGTTTTTAGATCAGAACCTGATCTCTTCTGAGCAGGCCTGCTCCCAGGCTCAGTATTTCAATGGTTTTCTTGCTGCACTTCTGCCACAGACCTAACTTAACACATAAGTCCCTAATCAATACTAATCCAACACATGGCACCTGCTACAGTTGAGCTAAATTGCACAGTCTTGTTTTGCTTCAGGTTGCCTTTCAGCAAAGGTCAGGTTGTGGTAACACTAGTGATTCCTTACAGTCAAAAGATCAGACATTGTAAACATTAACCATTAGTAATCTGAAAATGACTAATCACAGGCTTTCCAACATGAGCTGGATCAGATAACTGTTTTCATCCCCGCCTCTGGGCAAGTATCAGGGTGAGGCTCGCAACAGCAGTGATAAGACCTTTAAGCCTCTGTCTCTTTTACCTTCCTCTGCCTCGGGCGTCTTCTTCATAAAACATCTTAAATAATGAGAAAGCCTAACCTGCAAGTATGTAACAGCAATTTTCTTTAGCTTTCTTTCTTCTTCTTTTTTTTTTTTTTACATGTAATTTCTGGTTATAAGAAATCCATTAAAAGCAGCAGTCTTGCAAAGGGCAAATGTTACCGCTAGACATAATTCAAGAGGTAATATGTGCTGCAAGGACCTGTTTGCAAAGGGTCTTGGGGGTGTGGTTTAAATGATTCTTGTGAATCACACCTTTTGTCAGCCCAAGGACACTGATAAAATGAAAAATGAAGTAAAAGTAAGGAAAGCATGCATGTCCTAACAGTACTGTGTGGGAAAGTGCTGACATGATTCTGTGCTGTTTACTCCTGTAGGTACAAACGGGTGGTGACCCCTCGGCGAGCGGCACTGGCAGTGGTGATATGCTGGACGGTAGCTTTTATTGTGGGGCTTACACCCATGTTAGGCTGGAACAACCTGAGGCGCCTCCAGCAGAATGGCTCCATCAGCTCCGACCTCATTATCACCTGCCAGTTTGAAAATGTCATAAGCATGGAGTACATGGTCTATTTTAACTTTTTTGGCTGGGTGCTCCCACCTCTGCTGCTCATGCTAGTCATCTATGCAGAGATCTTCTACATGATCCACAAGCAGCTTAACAATAAGAAATTGACGACCAGTCACGCAGACCCCAACAAGTACTACGACAAAGAGCTGAATCTTGCTAAATCTCTGGCTCTTGTCCTTTTTCTCTTTGCTGTGAGTTGGCTTCCCCTCCACATCATCAACTGCATGACACTCTTCTGTCCTGAGTGTGAGAAGCCCATAGTCCTCCTCTACATTGCCATCCTGCTCACCCATGGCAACTCTGCAGTCAACCCAATTGTCTACGCTTTCCGCATTAAGAAGTTCCGCTCAGCCTTCCGGAAGATCTGGCAGCAGTACTTCTGCTGCAAGGACACACCCGCTCTGGAGAATCAGGCCAGTGACAAGAAAGAGATGCCAACATTAGAACCACAGCACGCAACACCACCTCTGTCCCCTCAGATGGAAATCAATAAAACTCCAGCTTTGTATGAGCCACAGCAAGACCAGAAGCTCGAATCACCTCAGGAACCTAAAGAACACCCACCCTTACTGGAGCACAATGCAGTCTAAGCAAGGGATAGAGCTGATGGCTGGAGAAGTATTGATCAGCGTGTAAGCATTGGCTCTCTCCTCATCTAATGAGGAAAATGAATTGTTACACAAGGCTACAATGCTTAACGGAATGGGGCCAGTTAAATCACTAGAAGACCAATCATTTTACTCAGGGGGGGTGTATATGCTGAAAGTCTGATCAGAGAAAAAAGTAAAGATTGCACATAAACTTGCAATAATGGAAGTCTTTTTCTGACAGTGACTGTATGTATATCTTAGTAACAGACTGAGAACATCAAACGTTAACTGTTTTATTCATTCTGATGAAACAGTTGGTGTGAACATTACAAGATGTGCAATATAAGTTATTGTGGTTGGTCAGTATGAGATTACAACTTGCTTGAGCATTTATATATTCAATAGAGCAGGTGGCTCTTATTACTGTATAACTGTGTGTACGTTTAAACTGACAGTGGCTAAAAATATATGAATGTAATAATGTAAATACGGGACTATAGCAGCACAGCTGTCAATGCGCATATCTTCTTCAGGGTCTTCATTGTACAACAATGTGCAGAGGAAGCGGCACTGTTGGAAAAAATTGTACAACAAGGAGGTGTGTATGTTCTGATAGAACAGTTTTATTACTCCTTTACACTGGAGCTTAGCCCCCTAGTGATCCAACAGTACCAGCCTATGGCAGAGGAGATGGATAGGGATAAGATACAAGCAGATGTAAGCAATGAGAGGTTTTAACCTTTTAGATGTTGCGTGCAAGAGTTTTGAAGGAGGAAGACAGTGAGTCATGGGGGAGAAACACAAGATGCACTTAAAACTCTTCTTTAAGTGCATCTCTTACTACCAGCCTCTTTTAGCTGGTAGTAAGAGTGGGGTTTCCCTGTTTACATTAATAACAACATTATCACATCTCAGTGCCAGAGACAGTAGCAGCCATGGCCTTCTTCAGTATTTGAATTGGTATGGAGTCCACTTTTAACTGACCCAGAAATGACAACCTGAAGATGGTAAGTATGCACTACTCTGTACGCTGAATGTCTTTTGCATAATACCAAACTGGGTCATTAGTAGATTGGTAATTTAACTATGGTAAATACCACTGACTAAAAACACTATGAGAATGTAAAGTAATTTTCTTTTGTCTCTTGAAAAGACTCAGAGCTTGAGATAAGACACTGACGTTCTCCTAAACTAGTGACAATCTCTTATTTAAGGTTAAGGCATTTCTATCACTGTCTTAAACATCTGAAAGGCAGGAAGAGACAGTGAAGCTTGATGCTTGAATGACTGAAAAGACAGGCTCAACAGAAACTTTAAAGCGTTCCACCCATGTGAAATGCCTACAAAGTATAGGCTGGGTGGACTGTACATACACACATTTAAGAGAAAAGTGGATGAATAAATGTATAATGATGTTTTCTTTAGGTAATGCAGTTTACAACCTAGGTTTACAGCTTACCATTGAATAGTGAAATATACATGTTTGTGTTATGATTTTATGTTATTTAATAGTTACATGTATGACTGCTGGTGCGAATGTTACTACTGAGCACAATGCATATGTGTCCTATAACATATGGTCATAAATTCAAACTAATTTGCAGCAGTAAATGTGATTTGGAAAAAGCTTAATTCGGATCAAATTATGTTTTCTATAAATAAAAAGAATAAATTGTCATAAAGGATGTCCTTGTCAAGTTATAAAATGTCAATCCTGTACACATCAGTAAAAACATCAAAATACACTCACCAGCCACTTTATTAGATACACTTCTTCAACTACTCGTTCATGCAAATATCTAATCAGTCAATCACATGGCAGCAAGTCTACGTGTCTAAATGCATTGACTTGCTGCCATGTAGATGAGGTCAAGACAGCCACATCTACATGCATTTAGGCATGTAGATGCTCAGTTCAAACAGCATCAAAATGGGGAAGAAAGGTGATTTAAGGGACTTGGTTGTTGGTCTCAGACAGGCCAGTCTGAATATTTCAGAAACTGCTGATCTACTGGGAATTTCCTGCACAACCATCTCTAAAATTTCTAGTTTCTAGTTTCTAGTTTCTCTAGGTGAAAATGCCTTGTTGATGCCAGAGATCAGAGGAGAATGGTCAAAGCTGATAGGAAGGCAGCATTAACTCAAATAACCACTTGTTACAACCAAGGTATGCAGAAGAGCATCTCTGAACGCACAACACGTCAAACCTTGAAGCAGATGCCTTGTATCAATGGTTCAGGCTGCTGCTGCTGGTGTAATGGTGTGTGGGGTCTTTTCTTGACACACCTTAAACCCCTTAGTAGTCTACCTGAGTATTGTTGCTGACCATGTCCATCCCTTTATGACCACAGTGCACCCATCATAACCATAACGCACCATGTCACAAAGCTAAAATAATCTCAAACTGGTTTCTTGAACATTACAGTGAGTTCACTGTACTCAAATGGCCTCCACAGTCACCAGATCTCAATCCAATAGAACACCTTTGGGATGTGGTGGAACAGGAGATTCACATCACGGATGTGCAGCTGACAAATCTGCAGCAACTGTGTGATGCTATCATGTCAATATGGACTAAAATCTCTGAGGAATGTTTCCAGCACCTTGTTGAATCTAATGAGAATTAAGGCAGTTGAAGAGAGTCCGACCCAGTACTAGTAAGTTGTACCTAATAAAGAGGCCAGTGAGTGTATGTGTTCTTGCAATACAATATGCACCCATACTGACTTTCACATTATCAAACATGTATTTTTTAGACAGCAAAAATGCTTTGGTGAAAAGTTGTGTAATACAGAAGCGGTCAGCAATGATTTTAATCAGGAGAAACAACTAGTTTATCAACCTTTGGCCTGATTCTACTCAAAGTGCTTTTGTTGCCTAAACCTAACTACAGAGACCGGATGCAACCCCCAGTGCCTGGTGTCAAAGTTTGCATTTTGTATGATGACCTAGGCCAGCTCTGCATGACTCTGGTGATTTACATAAATGTAGTTCTGCTTTTACTCAAACAAAGGGCAGTTTGTCAACATAATGTACACAGTGACTGTCTCCATAATGTGACAGCAAAATAAAACAGAGGTTATCCAATTCCAGGGCACTCATGCAAATTAGCTGCAACTAATACTTTTTTTTAGCAATGGGTCACATGCAGTACTGTAACTGCTTAGCAGTATGTGAAATCAGTTATAAAAAATTGATACACCTACAGGTAATTTTGGTTTACTTTTAGCTTTTAGCTTTTGGTTTTGGTTTTCTGAACCACAACTTAGCTGATTTGGTTCAGTCTTACTTCTTTCAGCCTAAAGCAAAACATGCCATTATTTAAGACAGACAAAGTCTGTTTTAGGATAGCAGTCTTATAAGATAATTTCTCAGGAGTAAGTGAAGACCAGACCAGCGCTACAGTATAAGAGAATGAATTATTGCACCGGATGTTCAGGAACACAAATTCAACAGAATGGTGATGTTGCTATTGATCTTTGGATATGCTAATAAGCGGCTGTTCTCTAACAATTGGTTTTGTGTTTACAGTTTATTTCTGCTGCTCTCAAGTGGCCAAAAGCATCAGTAAATACATTTGTAAAGAATCGTACTCATAGCTCTTATACCTATGTTCCTTCCTTATATAAAGTCACTACTTACATGCTAACTAAGGATCCATCTGTTCAGTGGTATTTTTAAAAAGATCATAAACAGGTTCTTTTCTACCTGTTTAGTCCTCTGGATAAGTCATCACCTTTTGAGTTGTGTTGTTTTTCCACAACAATCAACACTTAAATCATTGGATATCACAGCTTCTTATTGGTACCTTCCTGCAGCTTAGCAGTGCTACCAGAATTCTCATTAATATTGTACAATAATGCAGTGAGTGGCTGTTAGGTAACAGTTGACAGTTGTCACAGTTCACACAGCATTTCTTTTCTCAGTCTTTGAATTTGTTTGATATTTAAAGACTTGTGAAGTTCTGAAAAGACCAGGCAACACAAGTGAGGACTACTCACACTTGCTGTGTCTGCAAGGGCTCATCCTTGAAAGCTGTCAACAGAGTCCCTGGAGTCCCCTCTTTCTGACATAACACATGTATAATCACTACAGAGGAAGGTATACTATATGTGCACAATTTTATATGACATTATGTTAACCAGAAAGCTTTTTATAAATCAATAAACTGTTTCAATATTGTGATTCATAAGAGTTCAGTCTGTGGCCCTGTTCATATCATGTTGGCTTTAAGGGAAAGATTAACTATCAAGTGGAAGGAGACTTCAGATAAGAATGTCAAATACTGCAGGAGGAAAGGTAATACTGGAGCTGTGTATTTCTATTAGAACAGTGACCTTTCCCTGCAGTGACAAAGTGTCCTTGGGCTAATGTTAGTGTTAACCACAGGTCCTGAGGGAAGAACAGAGACTTGTCTTCACACAGTTCATCATCCTTAAGACAAAGTGAAATTTAGAGTATAGCTATCTTTGACTTTATGAAACCACAAATGTTATAATACATTTTCACATTTGATTCAGTAAATGGATTGTTGCACATTTTCCAGCACAATTCTGTTTATTGTTGGTAATCGTGTATTTAAAATGTAAGACAAATTAATATTACAGTATTATAATATAAACAAGCGTGCAAGGGACCTCCATAAGCCTGAACCTGCCTTTGACTCCTGACATATTTGGATCAATATTTCTTCTGGGTGGTCTGTTCCAGCTAAGAGCTCTGTACATTAGCTGAAGCTCTAGCCAACATGGACATTCCACTTCTCCACGAAACTCCAGTAGGAGAGGCTGAGGGGAATGCTTGGCATGATATTTAGGTCCCTGTAAAAAACATTTTCATTAAAAATGGAAAAGGAGAGGAGAGGACGAGGAGAGGTTTGATCTACCTGGGATCTCATCAGGCATCATGAATAAGCAAGTGTCTTGTGCCCCCAGTGCTGCTGCACAACAGGACACACAGCAGCTTGCCAGAACAGTTTTTACATGATTACAACATCTGTCTCAGGGAACATCTGTAACAGACCTCTGAAAGCTGAAATAAAGATAACACCAACAAAGACAACAGTTCTGTAAAGTCACGCCAGCATCCAGCAGTGTGTTAAAGCACAGAATGATACTCATATAAGTTGTTGGGTTTGTTATGCATGTGTGACTTCACACAGAAGCAATCAGTCATAAAAACAAGGCCACCAATTCTGCCTTCGCTGAAAGAACATCTGTGTCAGACTCCTCTGCGTTGTGATGCAGCAGTTTGGGGACATCAATTCCTGGTTGGCACTGCAGCTAATGAGAGGCTGCATCCACATCAATGAACATAAATGAGAAGATGAAAAAAAATGAGTGGATGAAAATTTGCAGCAGATAGAAAATTTGCATTCAGTAACAACCTAACATTGCCTATTAAGATGTAATGAAGCTAGCAGAGCAGTTACAAAAAAGCTGATTAGCTGACATCCTGTGTGGCTGCAAAATGAACATAGAAGTGCTTTAACAGAAAAACTCTGCAATCTCACAGCATTAATGAAACCTCTTCATAAATCAGTGTAAGGGTACAGCAATAAAACAAACTACTTTCTAGTAACAATCAATTATTCACCAAACAGGCTAACAAAATTAGAACAGCATCAATATTTTATCTCCTTTTGTTCAAAAAAAGAAAACGAAAAAGTAAGAAAAAAAAAGGAAAGAAAGAAAATCTAATCCCTTCCCCAGGTTGTAAAATGTAGGGGGGATTGCCTCCTGTGTGAACCCACACTAAAGAGAAGATGCACTAAATCATGCACAGGATTAATTTAAAATGATGTTTTTATGTGGAGCAGATTGAGAAAATGATAATTTGCTGCTTTGTTAGTGCCCTAATTCACTTCTTTGGGTAAATGAGAGATCAATAGGCAGTATGGCTGTTAAACCTTGATGCTGCATTTTCTTTCTGACACAAATTCCCTGTACCAGAGCTCTACATCTGCCTCTCCTTTGTCCTCATTGACTGCTCTTATAACAGAGTGCCACCTACTGGTAAAGATTCATTTGGTATAAAGTTTGTTAAAACATGGTGGTGCCAGGAGAAACCACTGCTGATTTGGCTCATGTTCCCTCATTAAGCTTCTCCTGCAGGTTCTGAAGGTCAGTTTGGTGTTTTTTGTTCCAAATCTTTTGATGGTAGTTCCAAAGACCTGTTTGGCTCCATGACATAAACTAATTATTTAAAAAAAAATAATAATAATAAAAATAAAACATGATTCACAGCACTGCTCCACACAATGACAAATTGGTGGTAGACTGTGCTCATTGTTTTCCTCTGTACTGGTACTAATATGATGTAGATTTCTTCAGTATAAAACAATATGTGCTGATTAACTTGGTAATGTTTTTCGTACAGTTCAGCAGAGTGAAAAACGAAATCACGATTTTGCACTTCAAAAAATTTACAGGATAGGGTATCATCGGTTTTTTATCATAAACAACATTTTGTTTTTCTTTCTAGGTTTCTGAGCATGAAACAGTGGTTTGAAGTTGTTGACTATCTTGCAGAGATCCTACAATATGTTCCAGAAAATGTTCCCGTATCCACAGTAGATCACCCACACACTGTCATGGGCCCAAAATATTGTTCCTATTGTCAAGAGACCCGCTCATAAACCTCATCTGTGGGATAAGCATACCGTGAATTCTGTATGTTCTTTTATTGCTCCACTTCCCAGGCAATTTTAAACAAGTTGGTGATGGTAAAATGCTATGCTGGATGCATTTCTGTCCACTTCAGTGACACAGGAAGAGTCATGAGCAGATGTATAATCGCAACCAGTCAGAGTTCAAGTTGTTTACTGCATTACGGGAAAATGACACACTATGTACACAAATCTAGGTCTTTGTCCTGGAGGAAAATGCTGCATTTATCTTAGGCCATGGGAGTTCAAACCTCAGCAGCCCCACATATGGTAACAGTAAGCTCAAACACCAGCAAATACACATCAGAGGGAGGGATAATTGCTTGCCTCAACAAGTCTGAACTAAAATGTGCAGAGCCAGTTGAAGTGCTGAGCCTGACTCACTTCCCACCTGCTCAGATGCTTTTCCGTTATCAGGACAGGGAAATTCCCATCCCTTTTCCTATTTTTGCGAAACCGTGGTTTTTAAAAGCCTGCTGAATGGACTTTACCATGCACAACTTTATATCATACACTCTGGGGGAGTAATGGTTAACAAATGGCAGTTTTGAAAACAACTCTTTATATGAGTTAGGAAGGCGTTGCTCCATATGCAGTTAAACAAGCAAGAATAATATTTAGTGCAATCAGAGCTCCCACCATAGCCCATGGTGTCACTCCTTGTGGCTGTGCTTTGGTTGGCACCCACCCATAAAGGCCACTGCTTATGACTGGGAGTAATTAGCTTTTAATGGTGGTGGTGAAAGATGGCTGTCCTTAAAGTCAACACTACTCCGCCTGCCTTTACTTGTTCTGCGGTGGCAGCAGACACAGTCTGCCCCCACAAATGGCTCTCAGCCAAACCTGTCTGTTGCTTTTTAGTGATATTATATAATTACACTACTTCATACAAATTGCCTTCCATATTATTTAAAGTTATATCTCCCAGGGGCTGCCTAGTGGCCTAGGGGTTAAGGCGTGACTATGTACCACAATGTACCCAGTTCACTTCCTGCTGTGGTCCTTTTCTCCTTCTCTGACTCCCTTTCATGTCACAATCTAATAAAGATACATATCACTCTTCATGATTTCTTTCACACAAGTGTTCCAAACACAGCTAATATAGTGGCTCTCAAACCCCAGGTTACTCAACAAGGAACGTTCTAAAGAGCGATATTTCTACATGTATTTGCAAAACATCAGTTTACATGCATCCATTTTGGTGTGCAAGCTTTGTATCGTATCCTGTTTCACTCATCAGTGCCACTGTGTCCCAATCCTGTAGAGTACTGTAGTCATCATCAAGGACTCTGTGCCTGAGGAAAAAAACACAGTAATAAGTGCATGACATGCAAGTTTTAACCGCATTGATCAAGTTAACATAGTACCATGTTTGGATTCCTAGCAGCAGTGGAAATGGCTCCTTTTTTGGATTGAGATTAGTCATCATCTGCTGTTGTCATCTGAAATCCAAAGACTGATCCAGGATTAACTCAACCATAATCTGTATTTTATTCATGTATATAGTTTTGAGATTTTAACTTAAGTGTTTTATGTTGTTTATTTTGGGCTGAATATGACAAAGGATGACATAGTACTGACTTTTGTTGCCCTTTCAGCATGTGAAATCCCTAATGTTGAAGATATTTTTATTTATATGTTAATTGTATGACTGGTTTCTTTTTTCCAAGTTGGAAACCAGCTTTTCTATCTCCCAATCTTTACTAGATTTGTACACTAAAGGACGGTGTGAGAACATGTTGGCACAGTAAACAAGAAATATTCCCAAATATGACTAATGGTCTACATTCTGATAAAGTCATTGATGAAGCAGAAGTAGCACTCCTGTCTCATGCTCCAGGAAGACATGAGTCAAAGTTGGGGCCTTTTGTGCTCCTACACTCGCATTCATATGACTGTACCAAACTTTATGGCAAGTGTGTAAAGTTTGTTTATGGAATTATTTCTGTCAAGCGCTTCACACTGACTTATGACTCATTACAGACAAGCTGTTATATGAGTGACCCTTGAGGGCTTGGAGGGCAACATGGTTTCCGCCCCTGGCATTGGCGTGCTTTGATCAGTTTTTGTTTTGGTTGTGTCTTTTGTTTTGTATGTTGTGCTACAATCATCTTAGTGTGCCACAAGCATGCATAGTATCTTGACAAATTATAAAGAGACAATACATTAAACGTCCTAGTTATTATTGTTTTAGTTTCATTGTTATTGTAATAATGAAGTGAAGAACATAGAAGGATCAAAAATAAAGCAAAGAAATACAGAGGCTGTCTTGGAAAACCAAAATAAATCGTTGTGAGAGTTTAGTAGGGTATAAAAACAAAACCATTCCCAGAATACCTGCAAGGCGCAGCAGACTCAGCAGGGTTGTGTAAAGTACCTGGACGTGGTGATGAGGTTACATTTCCTCCACATCAAACAAAGTGACGGTCCTGTGTGTTGCACAATCTCTGAGTCCCACCGTAAAATCAACAAGCCAGTTGCCGTAAAATACACCACAGCTGAAAAAGGAAGTTAGCCAAGGAACCACATCAACTGTGGCAGACAGGAAGTGAAGTGCCTGTTAGAAACATACCATAAGACATAAACAATTTGCTTTAACAAGGCAGTTTGAAACTAAACAGGGCATGTTAACAATTAAGGGCAAAGTTGCAAAACTGCAAACATAGAATTCAGGCTGGCTGAAGAAGATGAGGGTATGAATTACACTTTGGTGAAACACTACTTCAAATGCAAGGCTCTGCACACAATCTTAGTTTTCTCCTCAAGCTACTACTGACCTTAAAATGCCAACATTCAAAACATTTCTAGGATATAAAATAGTGTTTTTATAGTATCTGCCTCTGTGTATGTTTTAGCAGCCCCAGGAAAAATACACAGAGGCCACAAACGATGACTTTTTGGTATTACATGACTTTGTTATTTACACAGCTAACCTAATCATAAAAATCCAACCCACGTTAGCTTTGGAGGGTCTTGCAGTTCCACTCTGATATTATCCAGCTCTCTGCTGACGCAGTTGGCCACCTCATATGGGCATACAGTGTGTGCCAACAGACTGTGCTGAACGAGGGCAATTTTTGGAAGAATGCCATGCAAAAATGTGTATTTTTCAAGGTTCTCAGCCAGACGTCTTTTTGGGAGCAGAGTGGTAAAACCAAATGAAATGTGGCATTTGTTAAAATGCATGGAGCCGTGTTCATTAAACCTTTGACGCCATGTAAAATCAGTGGCAGATGTTTTGAAAGGAGATCTGGGGATCCTCTCAGGAGCCACTTATAAGCAGAAATAACCTTTAGATCATGTTTAAATGAGGGGGAAAAAAGGGGAAAAGGCATCAAATGGAAGAAAGGTTTGTCTCAGGTTTTGATTTGAGGCTGAATAGAGCTACTTTATTCTGCATTAAACATAATCCATGACACCAAAGATATAGAACAATATCAGTGTGTGCAATGTGACTACATTATAGCTGGTATTCATTTTGTGTGTTAACCACATTTCTGAAGATTATACATTTACAATTACATTTTTCAGTTCATTTGCAATAACGTGTTGAGTTTCTTGGTAAGAAAAACTTAAGATTTTTGTAGTAAGAGTTAGTAAAGACAACACACATCGTAAAATGAAGAAATTGGAATTTTGCACATTTTTTAAACCAAATATCACACAGTGTTAGTTCAAGAAGGCCATGAAAGTCAACCTCAGCTACAATCCTGGCAAATCAGCTCATCTCATTGCCAGCATTATTAAGCTAATGGCTAATGGCTCAGCTGATACCCTTCTACATTTCCAACTGGCAAATCTCCTATATGGTGTGCTACATAACCTGCTTCAGCCTTGCTGCAGTTGTTGTCCACCTGCAAGCTGCTTTGAAACCCACCTCCATTCCTTTCGTGCTGTTACTAACTTAATGTATCTGTTTTAATTTTTGTAATTGTTGTAATTGGGGTCTTGCTGTTGCTCTCCCTTTTTTTCATGTACAGTTGTGGTCAGAAGTTTACATACACTCATTATGGGGAGGAATGTCAGGGCAATTTAGGCTTTTAATGATTTCTTTTAACTGTTCTTTTTCCAGGGTGGAATAATTGTACAACATACATCTTTAATGACTTTAAAAAATAAGAACTTGATACATAAGTATGAATTTATTTTGGATTTTCTCTAATCCACACAGGGTCAAAATTATACATACAAAACCAAATATATACACACATCCCCACTAATATTTGGTTAAATGTCCCTTAGCAAGTTGCACCTCAACCAGATGCTTTTGGTAGCCATCAACAAGCTTCTGGGATAATTCTGTCTGGATATTTGACCACTCTTCTTGGCAGAATTGATAGAGTTCATTTAAACTGGTTGGCTTCCTGGCACAGACCCGGCTTTTTAGAATAGTCCATAAATTTTCAATAGGGTTGAGGTCGGGGCTTTGGGAAGATTAAAGTTAGCCTGCTTTATCCATTCCAAAACCAGTTTTGATGTGTGTTTGGGATCATTGTTCTGCTGGAATATCCAGTTGTGTCCAAGTTTCAACAGTCTAGCTGTTGATTTGAGGTGAAGTTGAAGGATTTGGAGGTAGTCCTCCTTCTTCATTATTCCATCCACTTTGTGCAATGTACCAGTACTCCTGGCAGCAAAACAGCCCCAGAGCATGATGCTGCCACCACCATGCTTGACAGTTGGTACAGTGTTCTTAGGTTTGAAAGCCTCACCTTTATTTATCCAAACATACCTCTTGTCATTGTAGCCAGAATGCTCAGTCTTTCTCTTTTGTCCAGAAGGCATTTGGCTTGTCCATGTGGGCAGCGGCAAATTTCAGTCAACCTTGAAGGTGTCGATTTTGGAGCAGGGCTTCTTTCTTGGTTTGCACCCTGTCAGTCCATGGCAATGTAAAACTTGCTTCACTGTGGACAGTGATGCTGGTGTTCTAGCAGTTTCCAGTTCATGGCAGGCTTGGTATTTCCTGGGTTGTTCCTGAATATCCTAACCAATTTACTCTTATCTGAGGGTGACAGTTTGGGTCTTCATCCAAACCTTGGAAAAGTGGTGACACATCCAAATAACTTGTACTTATGTACAGTTGTTTGAACTGATGATCTTGGAATCTGCATTGTTTACAAATGGCTCCAAGAGACTTTCCCAACTTGTGAAAATCTACAATTCTCCTTGTTAGATCTTCATTGAGTTCCTTGGACTTTCACATTGTTGCGAGTATTGGTCAATCCAGTGAGTGCTGTCAAACAAATCCTTTTTATGCTGGCAAAGAGAAACTACCAGTTGTAACCAATCATGATCAGTAACAAGAAATTAATAGGCCTTGGCTTTGTCAAGTTAAAAGACGCTGTAGAACCTTCAGTCCCACTTATTAAAAGATTTCAGTGAATATATGTCTATATTTGAGCATGTATGTATAATTTTGACCCTCTGTGGATTTGAGAAAATCTTTAATAAATTCAAACTTGTGCACTCAATTCTTGTTTTTTAAAAGTCATTAAAGATGTATGCTGTACAATCATTCCACCTTGGAAAAAGAACAGTTAAAAGAAATCATTAAAAGCCCCAAATTATCATGACATTCATGCACATGATGAGTATATGTAAACTTCTGACCACAACTGTATGCATGTGGAAAGGTAGGGAAGTGTGCCCCCTGTGCCCTATGCTTTATGCTCCTAGAAGGGTAGGTAAGTCCCAGAACAGAGCCATTCACCCAAATATAAATGACTATAGATGGAAATAACAATCTTCTTTTGGCTATGCTGGTTCCAACTGTTTTGTGTTTTAACCTGTCAGTATCCCTGTCGAAATCTGGACAGATATGTACTCTGCTCCATGGATTGGGAATATACACAACAAGGTCAAACATACAGTCATGTGAAAAAGAAAGTATACCTCTCTCAGTTGTAAGGTTTTATGTATCGGGATAAAAAAATATCATCTGGTCCTTACCAGGTTCAAAATTATTTAAATAAAATCTAGTACACCCTGTGATTCAATAGCTTGTAGAATCACCTTTAGCAGCAATAACACCTTTATCAGCTTGAAGTATTGTTATGACTTTATCAGTCTCTCACATCGTTGTGCAGGAATTTTGTCATTCTTCTTTACAGTATTGCTTCAGATCATTGAGGTCTGCGGCCATTCATTTATGCACAGCTCTCTTAAGGTCCCACCACAGCATTTCAGTCAGGTTGAGGTCTGGACTTTGACTGGGCCATTGCAGCACCTTGATTCTTTTCTTTTTCAGCCATTCTGTTGTAGATTTGCTGCTGTGCTTGAGATCATTGTTCTGTTGCATGACCCAGTTTCGGTCAAACTTTAGCTGTCAGACAAATGGCCTCACTTTTTTTTTTTTCAGGTGGGAGAAGAAAAGAGAAGGGGAAGCAAAAAAGAAAAACAAGAGGATCAACACATCAGGTCACCAACCACAGCATCTGTAACAAAACAGTCAAAAAGCAAACAGCACCTGAAAGAGAGAAAAAAAAACAAAAAAAACAAAAACAAACATGATACACAAACAAATTCTTGATGTGTGTTTGTGTGTGTGTATGTGTGTGTTTGTGTGTGTGTTTGTCACAAAATGCACTTAATAATGAGGGTGATAAGCCGCACCCACGCCCCCCAGGAGCCAGAGGCAGACAGAGACAGGCCCAGGAGACCAGGGCCGTCTGCAGCCACCCAAGAGTACTGAAGACCCGAGGCCACACGTCACAATGACAAACGTGCGTCCATCCCAGAAGGAGGAAGAGGGAGACCCCAGATGGAGCCACCCCGGTCAAAGGGTAGGAGCCCCAGAGGGCCAGCGGCAACGGGTGACCGACCCCGCCCGAGGCAGGCCACCCCAGTGCAAGCCAAGGACAGGGCACCAGGAACCCAGGCGCCCGAGGACCGCACGCCACCC
>VUQI01062259.1:0-11488 GCA_015106735.1 Paratilapia polleni
ATTTCCCTTTAAATGGAGACACATTTGTAAGGAAAATGCATTTGTGGGTTGAGCAGCAGAGTTGAGTATGTGGGTTGCGCCCATGAACAACTTGCCAAATCTTGTCTGCCAATGCCAAACAGCTCATTCTGCTATTAACTCTTGTTTTGAGCTTCTGGTACCCCAGGTGCTGACAATCAGGTGCCTGATTGGTGCCTGATTAGCAGCACCTGTGAGCATGGACCCTGCTATAGCAGTCAGTTGGTGTCTGCTCCAAGCATGCCACGTTTGACTGATCTGGATAGGGCCTGTGCCATAGGGCAACTTCAAGCTGGTGACCAGCATGAGGAGGGGGTGCCAGGCTGTTGTGGCTGTGTGTGGTTCTTCCACATGCTAATGAGGCCCCTGTTTGTTAAATGAATAAATTGTTGAATTGCCAATATGTCCTGTTTCCTCAGACTTCAATCATCCAGTCCAATAAACGACACCAAACATGAGTTTCATCTTTCATTTTGAGCAGCACATTTTGCTCTTCAGCATCTTTAGCAACTACGTAGTTGCTAACTTAGTCTGCCTAGTATTGGTTGTTAGGCAGGTAATGTAGGGCTTAAGAAGTTTTTTTTTTTTTTGGTTTAAACAGGATTTGAAAGCTGCAAAAACACTTCACACATCTGACGAGAGGAAAACTGCAGAGATTGATGATAATTCTTTGATCACTATACAGTTATTCTTCCTTTCTTTATATAAAACCACAGATTAGTGCAGCTTTCAATGAAACCATTTGTCAGGTCACAACCTCTTGTTGTATTGTTGGTTTCTTGTGTATCCATCTGGGTAAAAAGAAATAAATATTTAGACAACAGAAAGATTTTGTCTTGCCCTAATCTTACAGGGCTTAATTTAGGACAGAGTGAATTTGGAGCTCTTTCGTCATCATCCTACGTGTGGAAAAGTCCCTTTGTTAAGCTTTGTGTGTGTGCATGACCTCAGATGCATACTGTCAAATGCTTGTAGGTTAAAAAGATTATATACAAGATGGTACACAATGCTGCTCACCCTACAACACAAACTTTGCCCCCTCATCTAGAAACTGATTATTTAGCTTCAGAGATGCTATAAGCTTGCATTACCTCAATTTCATCGATGCTGTTATGAAAAGGCAATTTGACCAAAAGAATAACAATATACTCTAACCCTTTCAACCCACCAAGTTTTATTTGACAGTTGGCAAGCTGGGGTCTTACTGACAAATTATTCAGTAATATAAACACCTCAGAGAGGCTCGCTCCTGTTTCAGAGAACGTGTTTGTGCTTGAGTGAGAGTGTGTGTCACTGTGCATAGACATGCAGGGATGCAAGTGTAGAAGTGCATGTCTCTCCGTGGGTTTGCTTTTAACAGTCCAGTCAAACACATACCCATTTGATTTCATTTAAAGCGCGTAATTGCCAAATCACTTCCATCTCCCTCACTCAATTTCTCACATTTTCTCCTGTATATCCTTCCATATTTGCTTTATTTCAACATTTGGTGTTTCCTTTCTTATTTAGAAGTGCGAGATCAAGGCTTGTTTAGTAATAAGTCTTTGTACACAGTCTTTTTTTCCCCCCTTCCATCTGCTTCTGCAGCTCATCAGTGCTGAAAATAAATATCTGATCTCAAATATCACAGGTACTAAAAGTGGCTGGACTGCACTGGGCTCATATGAGGATAGTTTATCTGCAGCGCTTGTTTGTTTCTCAGAGGATGAGGGGAAACCATGCATAAAGATAGCTGGAGAATGAAGGGAGGAGATATTCTGAGTGCAGCAGTCCACTCAGATGCACATGAGCCGTAATCTCAGTAAACAGTGACATCTGCTGAAAAGGCCGCACCGTGGAGATAAGAGTGGATTTCTTTCCTGCCTCAAAAGAGCTCGCATTTGAGTTTAGACTATTTTTATTTTTTTTGTCAGTCTCATTATTATGCTTACAGTGTTTATAAATTGGAGGATGGTTTCTATTATCAATTTACATACTGATTATAATCAAATGCATTCACACTCAAAATTATTTATTTTTAATCTTATTGTTTGCTGTTGAGATCTGTGCTAATCTTATATCATTTGCTTTTTTTGTGCAGTGATCCACTTCCAAAGATCTTATTACCCTAAGGGGTTCATTTCAGTTTTATTTCATTTTTTAAAAGGGGATTTTTTTGTTTCCTTTGAGATTTTCAGCTACTGTAAATAATAAAGAAAACAGAACTTGCGTGTAGTGTTCAATTTTTAACTTTGAGGCAGACTCTGAGGCAACTTTTCGTTATTAAAAGTGACTGGAAAAAAAGCCACACTTATTTACAACTTCTATTAAATTTGTGACAATTTTTAGTTATAGAAAAAGCAGACTGCTCCCTTTTAACACGTTCTAACCTACACTGCAAAACAACAACAACAAAAAAAAAAAGATCCATAAGAAACGGAAAATGTACTGGTAATTTTTTGCCAGTACATTATCCGTTTTTTAACGGTTTCCATAAATGGTACATGGTAAAATTCAAAGCGTGGTTAAAAAATATGGAGAACATTCGTAAAAATGGTATATTATACCCTATTTTTACAGATTTACTGTGTAACAATGACTTTATAAAGCAGCAAATCTCGCTATGTTTTGTTGTTTTGGGTTTTCAAAGTTTGGTTAATTACAAGCTTTTCAATGGCTGTCCATTCCAAGTTAAGCATAAATGTGAGGCTAAGTTGTCATCTATCCAAGTCTGAGTTCCACCACTTCTACATCCATCTTCCTGAGTCACTTGGAGACATGTTGACAGCATGCAGGTTCAGATGGAAATCGAGAGTCAGCTCCTCTGCAGGAGAAATAAATGGGCATGTGCTCTAATTAGCAACTGACTCCAGCTGTGGCTCCAGCTGCCAAGTCTGCACTAAATATCAAAACAAGACTTCCCATTTCAGCCCAAGTGGTTAAAGGTGAAAAACTACACTGCAGTTGTATTTAAATGATTTGAACAGTAAGCTTGAAATCTCTTCTGCAGTATGTTTTTAATGACACATAAACCTTTTCCTGCGGGTAATACTGCTGTATGGAAGCCCCAAGAGGCAAAAAAATAAAAAAAATAAAAATATGATTAAGTCTGATCAAATTTCATTCCTTTCCTTTGTTTAAAGTAAACCAAGCAAACCATTTTTCTGAAGCCTTATTGGATCATGATGTACCAGATGAGTTAGAACACAATTTCTATTTGTCTCAGAGCATGCTGGGAAAATTACACCTACCTACCGCCAATACGCTAATACATAGCCACAAGAAAGACAGTAAGGTTACATAACTTGCTAGCAAACAATACAGTGTATGCACCTTATGTGTTTATCACACATAAAGAAATTAAAACAAAAATTCAAGGAAACACAAGTGGGGTTAGTGTGGTACACTTCAGCCTCTTGTGGACAAAATGAGTAGTGCAAAAGTCAAACAAAGAAAAAAAAAAACCACTCATATATCCCATAATCCCACCCCTGTAAGAGCAGGTTTTTTAAAAAAAAAAAAAAAAGTTTTTTTAAACCTTCTCTTAGGTTATAAACACAAGAGACTTAAAAAAAAATTCTGCCAACCCATCTTCTGTCACTTGCCTTTTAGGACTTCTATACAATTATCTGTAGCAGTTACTACTGCACAATGACCTAAATAGCATGGTAAAGAGCAAGAGGGATAAAGTGCAACTCACTGCTACCATTGCAAATCACTTACAGTGAGTGTCTGATTAGTGAGAAGTTGCTTTACTTGGCTTGTGGTTCGGTAGTTTTAAGTACAGCCTGACAGATGCTTCCTTGATGCTGCAGTCAACATGGTGGCAGCTGCTGCTGATGGCGTGCGCTGCAATGGTAATCATGTTAATCCAAGCATAGGGAAACCTATAGCGTTAACGACAATGAGAATCACAAAAGGACAAAAGTGGGTCAACAGCATGTTTGTAATGTGGCTGCAACAAAGGCCACAAGATATTTTTAGAGTAACTATATGTTTGGCTCTCGATGTACAGAAGAGTCTTCACTTTTTCTCTGGACTGACTAGCAGTGCTCTTCTCAGCTGAACTTTTGATACTAATATAGCTTTTTCTAACTCTGATGATCTTGAATCTTGCTTTTAAATAGATTTGTTGCTACTGGTAACTATATCATGTTTGACACAAGCAACATGGGAGTCCCAGAGGGTCGCTCTCTGATGTGTTTCTTTCAACATTCCACTCAAAATCTGCCCCAGTTATAACATTTTCATCCTGCCTACAGTATTCCTACAAGGCAAATAACAAAAGCATCTTTTCATCTCCTGATGGCGATGGATGCAGATCCATCAGCTCTCTGCTTTCTTCACTTTTAAGACTAGGCTTAAGACTTTCCTTTGTTGATAAAGCTTTTCATTAGGGCTGAGTCAGGTGACCCAGAACCCTGCTGAGGGACTTCCCATCATGTTTTGTCCTGTCTGTTGTTTGTGATCTCTCTATGCTCCTCTTTTCAATCTTCTCTTTCCCCTCACTGGCCATCTGGCTGTAGTAGATGACTGTCTCTTGCTCGTTAAAGCAACTTCTTCCTCCCAGCCATCACTACGTTCCTGCTCACAGGGGATCATTGGGGTTTTCTCTCTAACGTGGGGTCTGTACCTTACAAAATAAACAGCCTTGAGTCAACTGTTGGTATGAACTGGCACTATATAAATCAGTTTGAATTGCTAGGCTCACATGCTCCCTTTCTACTTAACACTGTGGACAGAAGTGGAAGTTCCACAGGCAAATTGTTGTTGGGTGTTGCTTTTAAATATCTAAGTGTCAGTAAAACATACTGAACCTTGTTAATTATTCTGTTTGTTTAGTCTTATTTTCAGTCATCACACATCAGAAAACCAGCACTTAACACCCTTCCTCTCTTTAAGTCCATTCAGTGGCCTGCTCCATTGAGATATAAGCCCTCCAAAGAAAGCAGTGAGAAGTAAGCTGTTTCACACCATTTAATCACAAATCCCTCTGCTTTCTTTTCCTTTCTCTCTCTCTCTGCTCGCCTCCATCTATCTCGCTGGCCTCCAGACAGCTGAGCGGCTCTTCTGGATTTCGCTGACACTGCGCCTGGTCCCGCCTGGCCTTTTCTGAGCAGGATGGACACTCTGGAGTCAGAGCTGACCTGCCCAATCTGCCTGGAGCTCTTCGAAGACCCGCTGCTGCTCCCCTGCGCCCACAGCCTGTGCTTCGGCTGTGCCCACCGCATACTCGTCTCCCACTGCACCACCAACGAATCAGTTCAGAGCATCGGCGCTTTCCAGTGCCCCACCTGTAGATATGTCATTTCCCTGAGTCCAGAACGTGGACTAGAAGGACTTAAGAGAAACGTGACCTTACAGAATATTATCGATAGAGTTCAGCGGGCCTCATCTTCAGCCGGGCTCCCCCTTCCGCTGTCATTGCCTGCCCCCCACAGCGGACCCAACTCTCCCGGCGAGGAAGGGAGCAACCGGTTTGCACTGGTCCCCGTCAGCGCCGCCATGTCCAGCCCGAGCACGCCTCCGGAGCCGGTCCAGTGCCAGTTCTGCGAGCAGGAACCGCCACAGGATGCCGTTAAGACATGTGTGACGTGTGAGGTGTCATACTGCGAGGAGTGCCTCAGAGCGACGCACCCAAACAAGAAGCCATTCACCGGCCACCGGCTCATCGAGCCCATGCCGGACTCCCACCTCAGAGGGCTCCAGTGCCTGGAGCACGAGGAGGAGAAGGTGAACATGTACTGTGTCACTGATGATCAGCTCATCTGCTCACTCTGCAAATTAGTTGGAAGGCACAGGGACCACCAGGTGGCAGCACTGAGCGACCGCTATGAAAAACTCAAGGTAAGCACTGAAATTGATTCTTTTTTTTTTTCTCCTTCTTATGTTTGCTTAATTGACTTTAATGGAGTTGTTTTACATTTGAAATCCTCTAAACATGCCCATTTTCTAATTAAAACCTGCAAGATCTGCCCCATTCTAATGACAGATAAGCTTATACTCTCTCTGTTCTCCCTCTTACACACATATAATGAATATTAAACTTTAATTTTATTCCGCACTAAAGTATGAAATTTCCTATTATCCTTACCCAGGTATCTAACTCGATTATCATGTGAGATTTTATCATCTCGTGCTGACTTATTATCTCTACTGAATAATTAAGCAATTAGCATAATCAGTGCGCCATGCCAGTGTGCCAGGAGGGTGTTCAGAAGCAAGCACGCAGAGTGAATATGGGGAGTGTCATTAGTGACAAGGCATGGTGTCTTCAATGAGGTTGCAGGTTAACGAGCACCAATTGCCTGCTGGGTGTAGGTGTGCTTAATTGAGCATGGCTATTACAGTGTGCTGGTAATGGCCATAGAGGCAGTGTGTGTGTGTGTGTGTGTGTGCGCAGCAGAGATCATGCACAAGTAAATGTTACCTTGAATGTCCACCAGATGGTTTCCTCTATTAATCTGCCCTTGACTAATATAAGCACTTTTCTGGAGAGTGTCTCCAGTGACTTAGGATTACGTTTGCATAGTACTGGAGCATTTTAATGTGATTTCTAAAAAAAAAAGAGAGAGAGAAAAAGAGAAAATAAGGTCTAAATCAAGCTACACTAGCTTCAATCCCAAGTGAAGCTTTCAAAATGCTACGCAAAATCCACAACCTGTGAGTACGCAGTTATCTTCCATTTACAAAGTTCAGTCAGTGAATACAAGATGAGGGTTCAAGTTTCCACATCACACCGATCGGTGCGAGTTACATTTTGGACCCGGACCGCCTTCCATTTGTGGTGCTACTGCACCGCTTATAATCAGATGTTAGGTGAGCACAGATAAACTTTTCACAGCCTTCCACTGTCGCACAATGAACCCATCATTCTACTGTTCAGTGATGGCACGGCAACAGTTTGCAACACACACTCTCTGTGTTAGATTATTTTTTGCCGCCGAGGATAGAACAAGGTGAAAATGAGTCTGGAACTTACAAAGGTGCCATTGTGAGTTGCCTAGAACAGTATATAGGGATGAAGGGATACCCTGATTTATAAAGGTGTTAGTTTAGCCTTGTTGAGGGATAGCAGCCTATCCTCAAATAGGGATAACTAACAGCACAAAACAAACAAACAAAAGAATTATCCCATGGCTATCACATAATTTGTTTTTATTTTAAACAGTGGTATCAATATACAGTAGGCCATAGCCACTGCAACATCATCCAGTGGTTTTCGCATGCCACATTTTGCCTCAGTTTTAGCTTTTTGGCTGCAGCCATGTTGAATTTTTGGAGCAAGAAGTAACCACATTTGGACAAGAAGGTGGAGCGCTGAGTTGTCTGCTAATGCTAGCAAACTTGGTTAGCTGACAACCATAAACTGAACCGGTGCAATGCTCAATTGCTAAGTAAAGAAGCCCAACAAATTATTTGAATTTTACTCGACAAAACCTGAGGCCAGACTTCTTGGACTGCACCTCACTGCAGGTTATATTATATTTGTCAGGTAATTCCATTGAAAGAAGCTCCAAAAGTCACAAACACAGTCGAAAGGTCCAGCTCAGTAATTCGAATTAGCCAAAGTAAGACCCTTTGTCAGCACACCTGTCAATGAAAGTGTCCAGACCCCTAACTTTAAGGCAAATGAGTGGTTTGTATAAAAAAAAACAAAACAAAAAAACAAACCCTTGTACAGTTGTTAAGAAGGGAGAAATTAGCTATAGACTATCAGCCTGTAAACATTTTTCTTCTGCTTTAAAGTCTACTGGGATTGACTCACTCTTGAAGCCAGCCTCTAGTGGCAACTAGAGGCTGGCTTTTTTCTTTTTTGGTTTCATGTTTCAGCCCTGGAGATTGCCTCTTGGTATTGGCCCACGACTCCCCATTGGTACATCCCTAGTATATCCTTTTATGTGACTTCGTTTCAGCAGATGCACTTTCACTTAGGTCAAACCTGATGATTTGAATGAAAACAAAGCTAGAGCTTTTCTGCTGATTAATCCATCCAAGCGAAAACATATGCTTACAACATGGAGATTAAAGGTTTTTTTTTTTTTTTTTTCCCAGAGCAACAAGCGACAAAATACATCTTACTTCTCCAAAGTGTCATTTAACCAGGGGACATTTTTAGCAATAACCTTCACACAACACACCACTCAAATGGTGTTTATTCAGCCTTGCTAAGCGCCCTTAAATAAAATGTCAAGTCTGAGTGTAGTTCTCCTTTTACAAGGGGTTTGAAACACGTGTTACTGTGAAGTAGTTTGTAATGTGTCCTCAGAGAAGGGGCATGCAGTGATATAATGGAAGAAACTGAACCTTCACCAGAATCAGTGATTCTATTTTTCATTATGCATGTGTGCACCCAGTAAATAAGCCTAAAAACACTCCCTCCTGCCTTCCTGTTTATCAACCTTTTTCATTTAGAAACTGCTTCGCCTCCAATGATGGGCTCGATGTCCTTTGTCATTAGATGTAATGTGGGCGTCTGTGCCATCTCATGTTGCCTGTTTCAGCAAATTTAGGCCGAGAAGAAAAATTAGCAGGGAGGCTACAGGTCAGTGCATCATCTAATTATCGTGATTTTCTTTCTCCCCACTCTCCCTCCATTCAACCAGAGAGAAACAGCACAGGTCAGCGCACCCTGCAGTTATTATACAAGCTAATTATCAGCTATAACACACAAAAAACAAAAAACAAAATCCCAAAAAAACAAGGCGATGGCACACGTGTGTGTGCTCATACTTCCTTTCAGGTTTCCAAATACTGCCCGTGTAAGCAAAGAAAATGTGCAAGACAAATTGTTTTTAGTTACATTATCATAGCAACCAAAACATGTCATACTTTGAATTTGTATGAGTACTACTACTGCAGTTCATGTGCATTCCCAAGCTTGAAGCAGTTTTTAAAGGTTATATGAGCGAATACACATCTAAAACAAGGATTCTACTCAACTTTGTTTTTTAATCATTTTCCCCACACATTTGGAAATTTACTTTTGACAGGGCTTGTTGGTTAAATGAAGTTCTTGATACAGTGCTCTACATAATATATAATCCCCCTTCTGTTTGACATGAGTCAGAGTACCTTGTGAGGATGCTGAGAGCAGATGGGAAAACAAAGCACGTATGACCGCTTCATTAACTTAGGAGCATGCTCTCTGTATCTTTCTCGCACACTTACACAAAAAAAAGTGCACACCCAGGCATTAATGTCTCCACACACACACTAGGCACTCACACATTTTATACACAAAGGCAATTCAAAGTGCTTTCCATAATCCACTGAAATATTTAAAAGAAAAGAAAACGGCATAAAAATATTAAAATGCAAATTAAAAAAAAAACAAAAGAAAAGAACACTTTAAAAGCCAAAGATAAGAAAATAAAAAGAAGTAAAAGATAAAGAATATAACATAATAAAATATGAACAAGTTGAATGAAAGAGCAGACAAGTTTAAATTGGAATTTATTAAATAAATACAAGGAGGTTATTAATTAAAAGCAGTGAAAAAAAGTCTTTAGCTTGGCTTTAAAAATGGCTGGAGTTGGGGCAACTGTGAGTCCCAATGGGAGCTGAATCAGAAGTTTGCATTGGCTGAAAACCAGTTTGCTGGGTTTGCTTTGAACTCTGTCAGATCTGCAAGCACTGGTCAGCTAGTGGTGCCCAGATGTACGTGATTTGTACTCAGTAAACCAGGCACTGAAATTCAGTTCTGTATTACACTGGAAGCCAGAACAAATTGGTGTAATGTGTTCTCTCTTCTTGGTATTTGCCAGTTTTCTAGTGGCAGTATTTTAAATTAATTGGGAGGCCAGTAAGAAGGGCATTTCAGTAGTCCACTCTACACAACACAAAGACATGAATGAGCTCTTCTGAATCGTACGTGGGTGCAAAGTAATTTTTTACATTTTATAAAATGCATGATTGAAGATACAGCGTACATGTGGCAACTGAAAATTCTTGATATGGGTGTTTAGTTTGTAGTAATGTTGACTTGTGGTCAGTAGTGACACATTTCTTATTTATTGCTAAAAATGAATATTTTAGTCTTTATTTAGCTTGGATTATTTCATGTTGTTTGGTTTCTGAAGGCATAGACATACAGTATCAACCCTGCAGACCCTTAGCTAGATCATGGTGTCATCTGCATAGCTTTGATAAGCACCACTGTAATCTGTGGGAAACCGAAGAACGGGAATCATGTACAGGCTGAAAAGTAAGGGTCTATTTTTTTCTAAGATGTAATCTGAAGATAGACAGAAGCAGCCTGTTTCACACAGAAAATCTTTTCTGCTATTTAATTTTTATTAAATATTGCATTCTGCTTAGCAGGAGGATTATTTTAGCTGGCGAGGAACCATATATGGTAACTTGATTTGTAACATAGCTATGAAAATTTTTGGAAAAAAGTTACAAAAGTAAAAGAAAGTCTTGTAATATCCTCCAATAACACTCTAGAGTTGTAATTTTGAATTTCCAAGCATTTCAATGAGTGCCCTATAAAGGGTTAAAAAGCTAATTTTAGCTGTGTGTTACCAAACAGTGCTTTGCTAATAACATACCTTTCTGAATCATCATGTCATGTCAATATGATTTAACATACATCAATATAGTAGCCTAAAATTTAAATTTTGATATTTGACTTTGTTTTCTTCTATTTATATGTTAAACATTATACATAGCTTTGCCAGAGGACTATTTTAACATTTTATGCATGTTAGCTGTCAGAAAGCTAACATTTGCTCTATGTTAGCAAGCTACTGTAATTAGCTAAACATAATAAGGTTACGGGGTGCCACTATAGCTCACCTGGTTGAGCTGGTACTATGTATCCCCTGCTTTTCTTTCTACTCTCTGCAGTGCTGTGTCAAATAAAGGCTAAAATGCCAAGATAAAAAATAAAAATACATAGCTTTCTGAGAAATCCACATATCAAAAAGCTTTAGCTTTACAGTAGCCTAAAACTGACATTTGGATTTTTGATTGGCATCCCAAAGTGTTCACTTCTGCCTCATTAAAGTTTCAGTTTTTAGTGACGGATCCCAGCTTGCTGTAGCTTTAAGGCATTTGCTACTTTTTTTGCTAGCAAGTTGAATTGAAGCTCCACTTATTACAAAGTCAATGAAGAGCCCCCCCCCCCCGATGTGGGCTGGATGTAATTGCTCTCTGTCTCTATGAAAGAGGGAAGGCACACATACAATATGAAGCTTTTGATATATTAAAAAAATCAACCATAATTTCAGTCATCTCTCTCAAGGTGTTACAAACAAATTGCATTTATTGTCTGTCTAGATGGTGAGAAACTAAAATTTACAGTCAGTTGACAAACTGAGAAATTGTTTGTCACAGCAGTAGAGCTGCTGTGGTGAATGAAGGGGTAAGTTCCAGTCATTTTTTTTTTTTTTTTTTTTTTTTTTTTTTTTTTTTTTTCTGTATTATGGTTTTTGGCTGAAATGCATTTTTAACACCACACATTCCTTTTTGCATGTAACCCATTTTT
>VUQI01062261.1:4489-16301 GCA_015106735.1 Paratilapia polleni
ATTTAAGACCTAGTCCAAAAACTCCACCCAGATCATTTAACAGCATTTGTTATCCCCACCTCTTTGTTCATTCACATTGAGGTGTCCTTCACCTGATTGCTTCGTTAAGCTTCTTCGGCTTTGGCATGTTTCAGTTTTGTATTATTTTTTTGGTAACAAACCCCTCTGCATTTGTTGAAAAAGCCATATAAGAACTGGGGACACTCCTGCACCACACATAATGGGCACTCTACACTCACTCATTCACACACAGGCAGACACACACACACACACACACCAGCAACCACCAGTTTTAGGACTGACGGTGAAAATTTTATCATACATGTATTAAAGAGCAATCCATTTTTTTCAGACAGGTGTATTTTGTTAACTACATTAGGGATCTTCATCTTCATACTTGTCAACTGACCAGATCCTCCTGCACATTGCTCTGCTATCCACAATCAATGTGTGACTGTGGATAACTCTCTGTTTTGTGTGTGTAAATGCTTCCAGCACATACATTTGTTTTGTACTTGTTTTGGTTATATAGAATTTTGATATAGACTTCAGGTGTGAAAAGTAAAGCCAAAGTAAAAGTGCTTTAATCCTGCATTAATTCAGATGATCAGGAGGTGGGCGACACTGGTTGCAAAAAGAATACGTTTGTATAGAAGTCTGTATGAAAATGACTACATTGCTCACTTTATTTATGTATTTCCCAGTAAGATTATGGCCTCAATTCCAAGTTTTATTTTCTCACTTTTAGTCCCATTTAGAGTAAAATAGACACATGCATGCCTAGACAGAATACATCTGTGTGAATGAGAGGGAGACAGGTGTAACAGTGCACAAGAGAGGTGAAGAAGAGAGTGCAGGCAGGGAGGAGACGAGTGTCAGGGGTGATTTGTGACAGAAGGATGCAGCAAGAGTGAAAGGCAAGGTTTACAAGATGGTAGTGAGACCTACTGTAATGTATAGTTTGGAGATGGTGGCAGTGACAAAAAGACAGGAGGCGGAGCTGGAGATGGCAGAGTTGAAGATGCTAAGACTTTTGTTGGGAGTGACCAGGAGGGACAAGATTAGAAGTGAGTATATCAGAGAGACAGCTCAGGTTGAGCAGTTCAGAGACAAAGTTAGAGAGGCAAGGTTGAGATAGTTTGGACCTGTGCCAAGGAGGGATATATTGGACATAAAGATGGAACTCCTAAGCAAAGAGTAAAAAGAGGAAAACCACAGAGAAGGCTCATGGATGTCGTGAAGGAGGACATGCAGAGGGTTGGTGTGACAGAAGAGGATGCTAGGGATAGGGTGAGATGGATTCAGATGATCACCTGTGGCGACTCCTAAAGGGATCAGCTGAAAGAAGAAGAAACATGCATACCTCATTTGTTCAGTGTTTAACAGTTGCCAGATAGTAATTAAGATCAAAGTGAATAAAGCATCTTGCTCACCATGATAGTGCTAGCTCATAAGCTCCACCTTCTCATCCAAATGTAGTCACGCCCAATATGGCAGCAGCCAAAGTCCTGTAGTGCAGGCTTTAGATCTGTAGTCCACAAATCAATGTCACGGTGGCTATGTCATTTTTAATTTTATTTTATTTTTCAATAAAGAGTTTGTGGTTGTAACAGCTTCTACTTCCTATATAGAGCTAACATACTGTGGGAGGCCAACTTCTGATATGCTTCTGTTGGTACTAAAAGCCTACTAGACAACGGGTTTTTCTTTACCATAATTAAACCTGGTTTTTAATAACCGATTCTTCCTATTAGCTTGCAGACAACATCCATCACTGTTCACCAAACTAAAATTTAATGTTGATTGAAAAGTGAGGTGACCTTCCTGGTATGTGAGTGCACAATGAAAACAAACAAACAGAGGAAAACATGTGTACTAGCTCAACTGGGTAAGGCAGCCAGCACGTGTTAGGATGTCTTTTTAGGTGTTACAAATATATGGAAAAAAATTTACTTTAAGAGATGAATAAAGTTAATTATTGGTTTGGTTTATTGGTGGATGAGAACTCTGATCTTCAACATGAAAGCTAAACGTGACACATTTCCATCCACCACCCCAACCTCCACACCATTACTTTCTGTCTCTATGTAAATGGCACACTACTTCATGTATAATCTGCAATATGAATGCAGTTCCTAGGGACACTGGGCAGGAGGCAACACTGCTCATGGCCAAAAATGACCTGCATGCCATTGTCCATAATTTGCCCTATTATAATATTTTAGTCTCTATGTAAAGCCATAGTCATTTGTTCAAGGTGAATTTTACCACTGAGAAATAGTTGTCCTACCAGGTTTCAAAAGGGATTTAGAGCCAAGGAGAAGTTTAGTCTATTCAGTGGTAGCGCTGGATTTGCACACATCACTGCGCCGGGAGTATGGGGGGGTTGGGGGTGGGGGGACATAAGGGGCGATGAAGTGGAGAGGAGGGAGGAGAGAGGGGTGGAGGTTTTCAAATGTCAAGTCTAGGGAGATTAACAAGCTAGCGAGGGAGGACTGAGCTCGGTTTGAGTCTGCTCTCTACCTCTCCCCCTCTGCCTCCTCGACTCGAACATCCTGTCTCTCCAACAGGCCATCTCAAGCACACACCGTTTCTCTTTCCTCTTTCTTTTTGCTCTTCAGCATACTCCCTGTCTCTTGCGCACAGTCATAAGCATGCACACATTCTTGTGCCATTCCCTTTTTTCCCTCATTCACTGTCTCTCTCTTGCTCTCTTTCCTTTTCGCAACGAATATTTTAATACCCATACAGTGTGGGGATTTGGTGAATGAGAAGCAAAGAAAAGGGGGAAAAAAGTCTGCATAAATTTTAGAAAGGGGTTAGTGGTGGGAACAGAAATGTGGTCCTCTCATTGTTATGCATGAAAAGTCTGGCAGACAGAGAAGGGAATGTGGAAAGAACAGAGGGGTGTAGAGAAGGAAAGCAGTAGCAGTGCTTTCTGTGCTATCAATTCATAGAAATAATCAATTGGACTGTAAGGAACACTGTTCAAGGACGGAAAAAACCTAGCTTCCATTAACAACTGCTCAAATGCTTTGCTCAAATGTTTGTAAAGATGACATTAGACAATTCAAGACATAGCAGGAGGAAATGATATAAGATGTGTTTCTAAATGGACAGAAATTACTAGAGCAAGTGCAGGTGAGAATGTGTTTTCAATTACATGAATGCCACTGTTTAAACTTACTGATTTACATTCATTCTTATTATTTTCTAACTACTCCTGTCTGGTGATTGATTTAATGCATAAAGATTACTTTCTTGAATTGTCTTTGGTGTGAATCAGTGGTGTGTGGTGATTTTTAAAGAAAAGCAAGCCAAGCAGAGAAGAAAGTTGAATCTACAGTAATGTATTATATTCTGTAAAGTCATGTGTTTGCGTTTGTCATGTGACTGTTTTGTGGGGATTTCTGTGTGAGCCCCTAAAAGTTGTGGACTGTGTATAAAATGGCTAAAATTCCTAAACAGTTATGCAGTATATTTGTTGAACCCCTTGAATTAAAGTTGAAAGTCTGCACTTCAGTCATGTGTTGATTGTTTGACTTAAAATCCACTGTGGTGGTGTACAGAGGCAAAATTGAAAAAAAAAAAAAAACTGTGCCATTGTCCACATATTTATCACAGTGTAATTTGTAATTTGCTCAAATCACAGTGTACTTTGCTCCTTTACTTGCTACTGCTCCCTCAGTTTCCACATGTGTAGAATGATGTGTGTATCGTAACTGATTGCAGAGCAGTGAAAGCTAAGCCAGGAGTAGCTTATCTACTATGCTGGTCTCCTGTCAGTTTCCCATCAAAGGCCACAGGTTTATCCACAATGTGCATGCATAAACAACCAAAAACGGTGTCTCCCCAGCCCAGCTACAGCATTTGTTAATGGGGCATGAACAGGCCCATGAAAATGACTGAAACTACACTAGAAGATTTGTAGTCAAGCTAGCTACCAGAGGCAATAGTCAACTGTGAGCGTAAGATGGCAGTAATTTACAGGATGGATGCAAAAAGGCAACATGAGATCCTTTATGGGACAGAGCGCTGTTTGAGCTGTAAGGAGAGAGATCACTTTCCTTTTGGTATGTTTTAACTGATGTATATCTTTAGATTTCATTTGGTATCCTGTGAATACTATTGGTTGACTTTAGATGAACATGTGTGCAAGGTGTTTATCAGTCAGACTAATCTCAGTAGTCCTCTGATGCAGGCCAAATACCTGCTGAAGGTTGGATAGACTGAAATCTTGTAATTTGATATACTTTAGATTGTAAATACAACATGAAACCAACAAGTTGGTTGAATTGTTTTGTGTTTAATTGTGTTGGTGGGAGGAAACCGCACAAGTCTCTAAATGGAAAGAAATTATGACACAGAAGATGGGGAGGTGGACATTGTGCTAACACATTTTCTGGCCTAAGCATTAAATGGCAGATTGGAAAGTGTAGAGCAGGAAAAGTAATATTCATGAAGGATTAAATTCTGTAATGGCACATCAGTGATCACTTGTGACCAACCTAAGCTTCAATTAGTGTCTCAGTAGAGACTTGATTTCTCTCATATCTAATTCAGCCATGCCATTGCTTAAGGGGGACTGCATGAAGAAATACAGTATGTGTGGTGTTTACAGTGATTGCCTGTCATTCTTGTTTAGATTGTTTTAAACATGTTTAATTTTTATAATTAAAAAAAAAAAAGCCAGCAAATGTGTAAACAGTGTGATGTGCTGTGGGTTGTTAATATGGTCTTCTTCATCAAGTCACAGTTAAAATGAAGGTTAACTCAACCTGACTTGGTTTACTTAACATTAATGTGTAACTTGTAGTACAAATTGGTAAAAGTAACAGTTTTAAATAGACATATAGATGAAGAAATTATATCTACTCTCTTCGTCATATCTTGCTAAGTTTCAGAAATCTTACGGTTTGTTCCTGTCTTCTGTACTGACACTATTTTAGAGTCCAAAGCATTAAGTATCAAATTGGCTTCATAGTTGCACGTGAAGCCCAAAGGGATTATTATAGAGTAGACATGCAATATGAAGCTCATTAGTAGTGTCCTAAGACCTGACCTGGCATTTGGTCGAGCATTTTGGCAGTCTGTTCTCTAAACTATTCAGCCACTGGAAGATGCAGCAGAGGGAGATTTTTTATTTTTTTTTTTAATGGGGGCTCAGATACAGAGATGGCAGCCAAAGATAATCAGTGAGACTGGAGAGGCAGAGGAACATGTTTCCCGCACTCACATCTCGTCCTCACCTCTTAACTGTGGATTAAATGCACTCTTCTTTTTTTTTATTTTTAAGTTATGTAAAGCGCCTTGCAACTTTATTATAAAGTTCACTACAAATATGGGTATTTTTCCCTCTAAATGGAGATGGTGAAATTACGACATTGTTTTGAGTAAGACTGCTTGCACAGTTAGTACCTTGATATTGACAGGATATTACAGAAAAAATAACCATGACTGTTTGTAGATATATATCTGGACAAACTTTTCCTGAATTTGATCTGAAGATAATAACAGAAGAAGACAAGAAAATCCTGTTGGCCAGTGAAGAAACAGCAGCAGCTGTTGCTTTTTAATTCTTCCTGATTAAGGAACATCTGAAAATTGTTAATCTGTGAATTAACGTGAATAATGTTAAGTGCTTAACTGGTGCTGTTATTCCAGTTTCCACAGGTAATTGGTCCATTCTATTCTTATCATGCAATGATTTTATAATGACAGTATCACTAGTTTCTGCAGCAGTACTGTACTTCTTTTTACAGGTTCAGCTGACCAGTCGCTCATTCAGTTGAGATAATATGAGTTTTATCTTTTTACAAAAACTTCCACCTACACATGTGGTTCCTGCTTTTAGCTCCACTGGAAGTGTCCTCACTCCTCTTCTCGTATGAAACACATTTAAGTAGCTGAAAAAACCTCAGTGATTACGGACCCCAATTGATTTCTGGGTCATGGGCTGCAGTGGTGAGGACAGGATGTATCATAATTAGCTGAAAAGTACTCCTGTATAAGAGGGTGCTCTGATTGATATGTCATATGTGATAGTTTTGCTTCACTCAGTGAGGTTTTTGTGGTCATCATTTGCAGTGCAAGTTCTCTATTCAGTTACCCAGTCATGGATGCAGTTTATACAATTTATGCTGCATTGAAGCCCCCAAGATGACAGTTTCCCGTTTCAGTGCCACAGCTTGGATGACGTAAACTAGTAAGATAGAAAGTGGGACCTGACATCTGATACAGTAAAACCAGCATGGTTTGACAGTATTGTGATCTAGGAAATAAAAATGTGGTTGTAAGTAGGCTGCATTATATATATATATATATAACTATCATAATCACTTCACTGGAGCACTGTGTAACTGCATTCAGTAACAACATGTGGATGTTGACCTGCAGGGATAAAAGGCTGCTGCTGGTAACACTTCTAACATTACCAACACTCAGTATTTGCTTACTATTAGATAAGTTCAGGAATGTCAAACTCAATTTCAGTAAGGGCCACACTGGGAAATAATAATCACATCAAGGGCCAGACATATGTAAATTTAGTTAAGGACCGTGCTTTATTTACTTCAAAATGCATGTGCCACATAGCCACCCAAGGTGGTCTGCAGAACACCCTGTACCAGTCAACAAAAAATAAAAAAAAGACAAAACCCTTGCTCCATTTGATCAAGCAATACAATGTTTTCTGACTATGTTTTGCAAGGAGACTACCATACAGCTCAATAACAACAATACAACAACTCTAAAAAACTTGTTTCACAAGCTTGAATATGAGAGTGTCTTATAATATGGAGCATTTGATAAAACCAAAGACACTGTGATGTTGAAGCAAAATAAAGAATGTTTATTGTTGTAAATATTGGCATCCTTGCATTTATGTCAGAAAATGCACCACTTCTCCCAGAAAATTGTTGCAATTACAAATGCTTTGGTATTGTCATGTTTATTTCTTGTGTTGGCACTGGAAGAACACAAAAAAGCAGAGAGAAAAAAAAATCTGAGACATTCCACACAAAATGTCAAAAATGGCCTGGACAAAATTATTGGCACCTTATCAGAATTGTATTATATAATTTTATTTTAAGCATGTGATACTCCTTTAATTTATAGTTCAACTCACCTATAGCAAGTCACAGGTGCAGGCAATATGGAAATTCCCACTTGCAACCAGTTAAAATGGAGAAATGTTGACCCAATCTTGTTTTTGGTTGTTTGTGTGTACCACACTGAGCATGGAGAAAAGAAAGAGCAGCAAAGAATTTTAAAATTATAGAAAAGCATGGACAATCCCAAGGCTACAAGTCCATCTCCAGAGATCTTAATGTTCATGTGTCCACTGTAAGCAACATTGTAAAGAAGTTTACAGCCCATGGCATTGTAGCTAATCTCTCTGGACGTGGACGAAAGAGAAAGATTGATGATATGTTATAACAAAGAATTGTTCGAATGGTGGATAAAGAACCTCAATCAACTTCCAAACAAATTCAAGATAACCTGCAGGCACAGGGTACAACAGTGTCAGCTCGCACTATCCGTCGCCATCTGAATGAAAAGAGATGCTACGGTAGGAGACCCAGGAGGACCCCACTGCTGGCACAGAAACATAAAAAAGCTAGATTGGAGTTTGCTAAAACTCACCTGTGGAAGCCACAATCCTTCTGGGAGCATCTCCTCTGAACAGATGAGACAAAAATACAGCTTTTCGGTAACGCACATCATTCGACTCTTTACAGAAAACAAAAAGAAGCCTTCAAAGAAAAGAACACGGTCCCTACAGTCAAAGATGGAGGAGGTTCACTGATGTTTTGGGGTTGCTTTGCTGCTTCAGGCACTGGTAGTCTTGACTGTTTGCATGGTATAAAATCTGAAGACTACCAGAGAATTCTGGGGCGCAATGTAAGGCCCAGTTTCAAAAAGCTAGGTCTCAGCCGGAGGTCATGGGTCTTACAGTAGGACAATGGCCCAAAGTATACTTCAAAAAGCACCCAGAAATGGTTTAAGACAAAGCGCTGGAGAGCTCTGAAGTGGCCAGCAATGAGTCCAGATCTAAATCCCATAGAGCACCTGTGGAGAGATCTAAAACAGCAGTTGGGAGAAGGAACCCTTCAAATCTGAGAGACCTGGAGCGACTGGCAAAGAAAGAGTGGTCCAAAATTCCAGTACAGAAATGTAAAAGACTCATTGATTGTTACAGAAAGTGATTAACATCAGCTATTTTTTCCAAAGGCTGTGGTACCAAGTATTAAGTTGAGGGTGCCAATTTTGACGTTTTGTGTGGAATGGCTCAGGTTTTTTTTTCTCTGCTTTTTTGTGTTCTTCCAGTGCCAACACAAGAAATAAACATGACAATACCAAAGCATTTGTAATTGTAACAATTTTCTGGGAGAAGTGGTGCATTTTCTGACATAAAGGGTGCCAATATTTTTGGCCATGACTGTATTTCTTTAAGTCTCACAAAGCCTGTTTCACAGGCCTAAACATGTCAACTAGCTTGTCTAACTTTATTTAGCCCAGTTTTCCTGTGTGAAACTGCTGGCACAGAAAAACCTAAAAATTTAAAATAATCTTTAATCTTTGGTTCTCCAGTAACAGCGTTTGCCTTGTTGCCAGTGCATACAGATAAAAGAAGTACTTTCACCTCTCTGGAAAGTGTATAGATTCCACATCAACTTTCATTTTTCATTTGATTCTGTTAACTAGCTGGTTAGCTTGCAGGTGCCATGAAGCTGCACCTGTCTGCCAAGCATGCAGACCACAGAAGCAACTAGGTGGGCCAAAATTTACTGAGAATCTAAAGTGATATGTGGGCTGTTAAATTTGCAAATGTCCAAAGTGTAGCTAGAGGGCCTTTAGTTAGACATGTGGACTAGTTGATTACTCAAGTTTTCAGTTTCTGTTTAATTGAAGAGGGTATTAATTGTAAGAAACATCCCTACCTTCTTTCACAAATTATTATATTGTCTCCTTTGTGGGATGCTTCTCCTTAAAAAAAAAAAAATGTATGCAGCCATCATTTTGTAACATAAAGCTGTATCACACAAAAGCATCATTTTCTATAGTGTGAAGACTGATATTACCAAACTGGGAAGCTACAAAGGGAGCTCGAGCTTATTATTGAATTTTAAGACTGCTTTGAGGCATTAACATTAGCCAGACAATAAGCCCAACATATGCTGCATCATATACCACTCATAACCAGGACAATTAGTTAATAATTCATGGCACGACAATGAGGGGAAGTGCCAGTGTCAGTACGTGTGTGTTTTAATGAGTAAGTGTGTTGTGTATGTATGAGTGTGTGAGAGAGAAAGAGACAGCACTCTGGCCCCGAGGCCATGAGTTAGAAAGCAGAAATTCTAAAAAGAAGGAAAAAATGAAGTGGCAAAGAGCATTTTCTCTCTCCCTCTCTCCTGTTTCCTTGCTTTTCTTTAATCCTCCCCTCCTTTTTTCCACATCAGAAGAAAATTGCGGTCAACATAAATAAATTTCCTATATTTAGCAGTGAGAATTTCCTCATCAGTCTGTTGACAGTTTAAACTTAGGAAAGGAGCTCACAGTAATCTCCCAAACACACATAAACACACACCAGCTACACACACCCATACATCTGCTTTATCCGTTTGAATGACTAATCATTCTTCTTGTATGTGTTTAAGTTGTGGATTCAGCAGTTCTGCAACATCTGCAGCTGTCTTGCTCTGATTTTTGATCTGTCGCTGTCAAACACACACAAACACATGCACTTATTTTTTTTCCATATGCATGCAAACATAAAGGCACATATAAACACAGACACACACACACAGTGTTTTAGAGGCAAAAGAGATGCAACACAGATGGGGACAGTTTGTGTGATCTTTTTGAAGTGAATAGCCATTAACTGGAAAATCAAGCTGCTTTGAAGACCTCAGACACACACAGAGACTTTAATGATATGTGCAATCGTTGGCTGTATGTACAGCACATTGCTTCAAGATGGTTGCAACCAAAATCCCATCCACACACCTCGCCGTCATCTCACAGATATGAATATTTTCTTCTTTTTACACACAAGTCATTTTGCCTTGTGCTTTTATCTCCCATGCTTCTTTTTGAAGGTGGCAACATCTATTCCTAGCTTTCCAGGCATGTGTAGTAAATGCATACATGGACCTTTACTCCTTTGTGGCCTGCTGTCATGTTGAATAGCTGGTAGCAACAGCAGGTGTGTTCAGGCCGAGCCATTGTTTGCTACCAAGCTGCCTGTTCTCATCAAAAACACACAGAAATATGACACAAAGTGACGCAGTGACTGGGGAGGAGAAGAGATTGAAATAGACAGCTCTCCCTCTGCGTGGATTTGTGTTTTTGTATGTTTTGGGTGGGGGTGGACTCAGATCAATTGGATTGTCAAATAGCACTCTCAAGATCACATGCATAAATCTGGACCCTTTTCCCCTTTTTGGGTCTAAATTATTAACAGGAACAAAAATGCTTGGAGTTGATCCAATCCAACAATATGACTGGCAAATGTGAACTGGATGCAGTGTAATCCTGCAGGCAGCTGCCTCCCTGAAACTCAGGGTTCCCACAGATTTTTAAAACGTCCTCAAATGTATTGAATGAATCATTAAAATCTCAAAATAACTGGTAACATAGGATAGGATAGTGGAACCAACAACACTTAACGTGCAGTGAAAATTGGGTTTTTAACCGATTCTGTAGTCAGTCAGATTTTGTAGCTTGGCTAAAACCATTAGCAAGCAATAAAAGGCATGGTGTAATTGGTGCAGTAAGTGCTTCAAACTCTGTACCATGTGAATCAGTGGAATCCCACAACTCAAGTGAAAAACACAAAACTGCCAAGTCAGCCCTCCAGCAGTCAGTAACTATTTTTTTAGTTCTGTTCTGCTGTGGGGCAGGGTTGTGACTGCAAATATGATTGACCAGGAGGTCCTGATTCCCTTTTTCTGGGGAAAAAAAAAACTGTGTCGTCATCCTCAATGCATCATTGTAAATATAGTAACCCTATATAATGCTAAATAGCATAATAATATTCACTTAAAGCCCTTATGCTAAATATAGATTGTAAACAATGCATTTTTTCTTTTTTACATGAAAAATGGTTTGGCCCACTGCCTACTATTCTTTAACACCTTTATTTAAAAGGTGAACTTAAAACAAAGGATATGTGAGACATCGTTCTTTACTTCTACCACACAATGAGGTCAAAAATATTTAGGTTGTACCCAGACTGCATTTTGTTAGTTTGATTACTTCACTGTTGAATCTTGTGCTTCAGTTTCGCCACTACAGTGCATCCGGAAAGTATTCACAGCACTTTACTTGTTCCACATTTTGTCATGTTACAGCCTTATTCCAAAAATCGATTAAATTCATTTTTCACCTCAAAATTCTACACATAATACCCCATAATGACAAAGTGAAAAAGGTTTGCTTGAAATTCTTGCAAATGTATTAAAAATAAAAAACAAAAATATAAAATGGACTGGTACTTATATAGCACTTTTCTACTCAGTTTCTGTGTACTCAAAGCGCTTTACACTACAGGCCACATTCACCCAGTCACACATACATTCATACAGCACTTTTATCTACACTTAAGTGCTTACTAACATTCACACACACTCCGATGAATGCATCGGGGGCAACGTGGGGTTCAGTATCTTGCCCAAGGATACTTCGGCATGCAGACTAGGGGAGCCAGGGATCGAACCACTGACCTTCCGATTAGTAGACGACTCGCTCTACCTCCTGAGCCACAGCCGCCCCTTATTATTATAACATAATACATAGGCATAATAAT
>VUQI01062262.1:0-10885 GCA_015106735.1 Paratilapia polleni
TTCCTCTTCCTCACTTCCTTTCACTCTCCATGTGTTTTATACACCATTTGCATTTAATCATTAGCTATTATTAACCCTGTCTCTCTCCTATAGGTGTGCCTTTTTGTCCTGTCTCCCTCTGCTCTCTTCTGTTTCTCCTCACCCCCAACCGGTCGCGGCAGATGGCTGCCCCTCCCTGAGCCTGGTTCTGCCGGAGGTTTCTTCCTGTTAAAAGGGAGTTTTTCCTTCCCACTGTTGCCAAGTGCTTGCTCATAGGGGGTCGTCTGATTGTTGGGGTTTTCTGTCTTTTCTGTCTAATATTGTAGGGTCTTTACCCTAAAATATAAAGCGTCTTGAGGCGACTGTTGTTGTGATTTGGCGCTGTACAAATAAAATTGAATTGAATTGAATTGAACTCGTGTTTAAAATGAAACACATTTGCACATCCATAAGTTCTGGAGTTTTGGATGTAGGACAGGAAGTAGGTGTATGTTTAGGTATTTGTAACTAATGTGTGTCTTATGTTTTAAAACCACATCACATACAAATTAGTATTCAAAGGAGATCTTCTTTCTATATTCTTCAGATGTCTGGAGTGGATGTTTAAAGCTGCACCCTGTAGGGTTTAGCTATGATGAGCACCATTACTTTTCTAAGTGAGGCCTCTTTTAATTTATCACATGCAGAGCATAGAGGATGTTTATCTTCTCGAAAAGTCATCACGATCTTCATCAGCACAGCAGGATTAATTAGACAAAATATTTTATTAATCCCAAAGTAGCATGTATTAAAGATACTATTTATTAACCTTTTAATTTAAATGATGTATATCCTGATGGTTTTATGAAAACTCCTGTGTTTATCTTTGCACTTTGGTTGATTCAGAAAGATGTGATTGTCATAGCTTGCCACAAGGTGGCAACACCACACTTAATAGTCAGAGGCCTGTTCCAAGAAGCAGTTGATTTTGTAGAAGAGGTCTTTAACTTCACTGTATGTTCCACATTTCATGTATTCCTGGTTTTACTCAGAAAATCATCAAGAATCTCACAAACTGCCTCTTGGAACAGGCTACAGGTCTGATCTGAAAATTCAGAGATTTAACATTGAGGTAAACTGTGAGGGATCACTCTTACTTGTAAGACTGAGCAACAAAGCACCTTCAGCTTGCAGAATATTTCAGTACAGCACTGGTTTCTTGGAAGTGGTCTTTCTGCATGTCCCTTTTTTGTGAGAAATGATCAAACCACACATAGACTGTGCCTGAACCACTGTGCTGCTCTTTGATAGGATTTGAGGCCAGCAGAGGAAATGAGTGTATACTCTGTTCAGTATTGTGATGTGGGATGTGGAACGGGATTACCAGCAAAATGACATCAAACATCATCTTTGACGATGTTTGCTTTCGTTTTGTCTCATGTAAGTGCATATTATTGTGGACCACCTTGAAGGACAGTGTGTGTGTGTGTGTGTGTGTGTGTTTGTGAGAGAGAGAGAGAGAGAGAGAATGACTATGCATGAGTGGGACCAGACCTAAAGGTGTGAGTCAATCTGACTGTTCAGAAGCAGCAACTAAGGAGTTTCAGACTTTGAAGATTAAGATGACAGAGCAAAGAGAGCTATAGAAACCAGACTTTCCATTTCAGAATCAAACGAGCCGCCTGGTCACTGATATGATGGAGCTGCTGGCTACATCCAGTTGGGTGGCTGGACACTGGGATACATAAACCAGGAATGTTTGCTTCAACGTGATCTTTAGATCAGCAAGGAGGATTAAAGTGAGTCTGTTACAGCACAGAACTCCTAATGTTGCTGATCAGTTACTATTTGGTTCTGGTTACCAAGAAGGGATCAGGCTGACAAAAGAAAGAAGAATGTCACAGAATGTCATATTTTGACATTAATCGTTTAAGAATCTGCTCCCTGAAAATAGATTCAGAACAACTATACGCACAAAGTTGTGAGATCACAGGTTTATTCAAGAGTTGGATGAATACATCTAGGACTTTTTAACACCACCAATTAAAATCTTTCAAATCTATAAAAATGACTACTAATTATAATAGAAATAGACTCAAACACAAGGTAATAATAGTAAAAATATTTACTAAAATTATTTTGGCACTGATAATGAGCATTTTTTCACATCTGTCCTATTCCCCATTTCTATCCCCCCATTTCCTGATTTTTAACTACCAAATAAAGGCATAAATATTCACTTATTAGACAATCTTACAAGTTTCAAAGAAAGTCTAAAAGTGTGCATTGCATTGGAAATGTAAAGAGATGGATTAACATCCATCCACTATAAAATGGAAGATTATTGTAGATTATTGTTTCTTGTCTAGTTTTACTTCCCCTGCTTATTGTCTTGATTGTCTTCAGCTGTGTTATTTCCCCTCCTGTTTCCACTTCCCTCATTACCTCTTGTGTATATATTGCCTCAACCTTCCTTTGTCCTTTGTTGTGTCATCTGCTTAGGTGTGTGTACCTCGCTGTGTATTCCTGAGCTTCTGTTTGAAATGATTTCTGGATATTTGGATTCCCTGAATTTGCTCTTTGTGTATTCTCAGGTTTGGACTTTGTAATTCTCTGAACTTTTCAGCATTAAATGCTTGCTTTGTGTTCAACTTCTGTCTCCTGAGTCCTGCTCTTGGGTCCTCAAAATGAATCTACATTTCCCACAGCTGACTTTGATAGGGTACAACATGCAGTGAAGGTCCAGGTCAACTGAACTGAATGGGAGACTCAATGGTAAAGGCAATTGCAGACAATTGCTAACCACTCAGTCACCCCTGTTCCATAACCTGAGCCATATGCTTATTACCATGATGATAAAAGTGTTAGTCTTAACAATGTAAGTGATTTGGACGAAACTATGAACATTCCTGAAACCTAACCAAGTTTTTGAGTTCAATATTTTATCAATAGATTTCTAACAGTTCATCTGTGGCATGTCTCCTGAAGTTGGTACACTCCTATGGGTCATATCAAACTACAGGGATACACTGAGACCATAGCAGCATTATGTTCAATACTCCAGTCAGTGTAGTTATAAAATATCATTCATCTCACACAGTAATACATGTAGTTTTTGGGGGGAATTCAAAAATCCCTGGTCTCATGTTACACAAAAGTGATTCCAATTCATTCCACGTTGTTAGATATACAGACTTTAGACAGTTTTTGACTAGCAGATACCCCGGGTTGAGGCATCAGAATCAGTATCTCACAGCTGGGTAGACTCAATCTTTATGCAACCCATCACGGACACGTTTGGTGACTTGCTCTCAATAATGAGATAAAAAAAAAAAAAAAAGGAGAATTTCCAGTTTCATCTTATTGCTGTCATCACACAGGCCAACTCATAGCTTGTCTTTGGTATTTGACAGACACAAGCTTCACATTTATTATTCTAGCACTGTATAGAATTTAAAGTCATCCACACTAACTGCATACACAGATTGAATACGCATGCAGTTTGAAATATGTGTAAACTCAATGCTTTATAAAAAGGTGTTTACCTGTCAGAGAGGGCTGAATAAAGCAGTGTTGTCGTCGCTATTTTGGATCTTATTTCTTAATGGTGACTAAAAATCTGACACTGGTTTTCTTTTAAACCAAAAAGAGAGTTTAATTTTCCCCAAATTAATTCAAGTTCAGAACTAAATTGCTAGAATGCCCCACAGGGTGGAAGTTGAAAGAGCAACAGTAAAACAAAGGGATTTTAGGAAAGTTTTTGGGCAAGTTTTGTAACTTTAACACCTTCAAATGTGTCTGAACTTCAAGAAATTACTTTGCTTCAGAGAAGTAATTAGGTTTTTTGTTTTGTTTTGTTTTGTTTTGTCGTTGAGTCAGTCTAAGTGTTTTACTGAAGGGTATATTGCTGTAATTACCAAAACCCTTTTATGTAGTTTATTACTTGAAAGGATGTTTAGGTATCTCTACTACCCCTTTCTTAATTTTAGATGTGAAATGGTGGTTGTAATTCCCATTTGTTACCAGCAGAGGTCGGTAAAGTTCTTAGATTAAACCAAGTAAAGGCTTGCAGTTAGGCAGCAATCATCACAATGCAGACTTGTAGTAAATAAGACTTACTAATAAAGTTATATAGACTTCCACAGAACCATCTGACCAAAAGTATCAAACACAACTGTATGAATAAGGCTGATGCTTGTTCTAAGGTCTTCTGGCACCCTTTCATAACATCTGTGTCTATGTTAGCTCAAGCTCCAAGCATAAATATAGAGTAAAAGAAACCAGGACAATAGGATATAAAGCATATGCAAACTTATGAATATGAAGCTTTGTTTTGTGTACTGGCATCAATTCACTGTTTAAACCTTACCTTGTTTCAGCCTCACATAAAACCTTGTAAACAGGTACAGTATAAAAACGTCTTTATTAACTTGTTAAAATTCTTCTTTCACCATCTGTAATTTGCCGGGCCCTCTCTCTTCCTTGTTTTATTGCTTTCAGATGTGTATCAGCATCAGTATGAGAGAGCCCTGCTGGATGAAATTCAGGAGAAATAACAGTTTTGGTATTTGTCCTAAACTATCCATCGACACATCCTCATTCCTCTGAAATAAAGCTAAACTGAGTTCACAGGCTGAAATGTGGCCAAGTGTCAGAACGCAAGTTTGTTCACAACTGTGAGTCACTTTTTTCTATTACAATGCATGTTAGCTTACTCATACAAGACTTTGCAGACATTCCTCATTTTCTTACTTCAACTTCTAGATGACTTCTTCTTGACCCATGTCCAGAATGTCTGGTCTGGACTCTAAATCTCTGTGCAGAGATTCAGAAATGCATGGTCTTCATCTGTAAACACAGTTGCTGTGAAAATGTATGCACATGCACCATCCTGATGTCCAATTATCTTTAGCTATGGATAGCTATAGATTCTCTCTTATTAATAGACATGCAAATGAAAACAAAAGTAAAGACCTTATCAGGAAACTCAAAACCTAATTAGGATTTAGATTTGGTTTATTTCATTCTGTGTCTTAGCTTTTGTAGTAAGCCAGTCACTTTTATCTGGATTGTATAAGACTACAAATTATTAACTATTCAACATTAAACTTTCACAGTGTGCACTTGAAACAATGTTTTACTCTGTATCAAAAGTTTCAGTTTATAGTACAGCTTTCGGTTCTACTTTGGAATTGGTTTGGTATCTTCCAATCAGATATTCGGCAGCTGAATGTTATCTACATGTTTGGAGGGGAAAAGGAAGTGACCAGACCCGAACAAATGTCATAAACACACAGTTTGAGAAGATGACCAGCTTTACATAAAGATCAGTGAAACAGACTAGAATCCTCACAAGCCCTTTTAGAAGGAGAAAGTCACCCCAAAATCCAGGTAGGAAGAGAAAGGCCACAAATGACAACTGCTACTGAGAATATGCCTGCTATTCCAGAAGCAGAGCTTCTCAACATAGGAACATCACCAGAAAAACACTAATAAAGATAGCAATGAAGGCTTTGGGAAGAAGACAGTAGTTATGTCTCTATGGATAGTTTTCTCTATCATCACAACTGTACAGTGATTTTTTTCCTAATAACTCATCCATGTGGATATTGGTCAGCCTTAAAATTAGAGGTGTGGCCACAATGACCAACATGTGTGAAGACATGGGGCTCTGTAGCAGATAGCTGTCTGCTAGGCCTCATCTCAGCTAATTCACGTCACTGAACTGGACCTCTCAACCATGCTGTTGGTGCCTTTAGGAGCATTTTTAGTGGAATTATCTGGGAAATAATGTCTTGCTGTGTGAAACAGCCTGTCCAAGAAACTTGTGGTTCCTTTTTGGTGAGTGAATATCTAGTATTTTATTAGTCTGTTACTTAGCATTTATAGCAGATATGTGTGTCTATACTTTACAAGCATAGAGTTTATGGATGTAGCTTGATAAACAAGCTTTCTAACAGTTGCTGATAGCTTAACAATCCACCCTCTAAATATGGTAAAAACAAACAAACAAACAAAACAAAACAATATGGCAGTGGCCAAATGCTAACAATGAGGGGTCAAAATGTGAAGTACAGAATCTTTTATATATACAGTAGGGGAAATGATTATTTGATCCCCTGCTGAATTTTTAAGTTTCCTCACTTACAAAGAAATGAAACAAAGAAACAGTCTCTAATTTTTATGGTAGTTTCATTTTAATGGAGAGAGACAGAATATCAACCAAAAATCCAGAAAAAACACATTGCATAAAAGTTATAAATTGACTTACATGTCATTGAGTGAAATAAGTATTTGATTCCCTACAACCCAGCCAGAATTCTGGCTCCCACAGTCAATCAATTACAGATACTCCTGATCTCAACTCTTTATGTGTATAAAGCCCACCCATCCACAGAATCAATTTCTTCCATTTCAACCTCTCCACCACCATGGGCAAGGCCAAAGAGCTGTCAAAGGACATCAGGGACAAGATTGAAGACCTGCACAAGGCTGGAACGGGCTACAAGACCATGAGCAAGAAGCTTGGTGAGAAGGTGACAATTGTTGGTGCGATTATTCGGAAATGGAAGAAATATAAAACAACCAGTCGCCCTCGGTCTGGAGCTCCATGCAAGATCTTGCCTCACGGCGTGAGGATGATCATGAGAAAGGTGGGGGATCAGCCCAAAACTACACGGGAGGAGCTTGTTAATAATCTGAAGGCAGTTGGGACCACAGTGACCAAGAACACCACTGGTAACATACTATGCTGTAATGGAGTGAAACCTTGCAGCACCCGCAAGGTCCCCCTGCTCAAGAAGGCACATGTACAGGCCCGTCTTACGTTTGGCGGTGAACATCTAAATGATTCAGAGAAGAGGGTGAAAGTGCTGTGGTCAGATAAAACCAAATTTGAGCTCTTTGGCATCAGCTCAACTCGGCGTGCTTGGAGGAAGAGAACTGCTGAGTATGACCTGATGAACACCACCCCCACAGTCAAGCACGGAGGTGGAAACATTATGTTTTGGGGCTGTTTTCTGCTAAATGTACACGACGACTTCACCACATCGAGGGGCCAATGAACAGAGCCTTGTACAGTAAAATCTTGGACTAGAACCTCCTTCCCTCAGCCAGAACACTGAAGATGGGTCGTGGATGGGTCTTCCAAGAAACCTAAAGGACTAAGTCATGTTTTGCTTAGGGATCAAATGCTTATTTCACTCAATGACATGCAAATCAATTTATAACTTTTATGTAATGTGTTTTTTCTGGATTTTTGGTTGATATTCTGTCTCTCTCCATTAAAATGAAACTTCAATAAATTGCTGCACCTATTGCCCATTTTTCCTAGCAAAATATAAAGAAGCAAAGGGGTGGCTCAAGACTTTTGCACAGTATTGCACATGTTACACAATTTCTAGAGATCAGATGAGAAGGTGGATATGTTATTCAAAAACAGAAACATACTTAGCGACTGGGCAATAAAGTGAAAGAACCTTTTTTGTGACCATGATGTTGTTAGATAAATGCGACGTGACACTTGCCACTCTGATTTGTCTGCATCTTTTAAACATGTTTACAGTCACATTCATTGCCATGTCCCTACCAGCTACTGGAAGCATATGTGTGTTGGCACTGTGTCTCAGTGTTACTGTGAGATCACCACATTTAAGTTTTAGTTTTCAGTTTAGTGATTGCTCATAGCTCGCACACTGTGAAACTGATCAATTTTAAACATCAAAAAGTCATTTCAGCTTATATGAGGATCAAAAGCTAGACAGCATGAAATATAATGCTGTGTCAAGCCTTCTTAGAAATTTCTTTGTTTTTGTAATCCTTTGAGGATGACACAATGATAGTGTACTCTCATCAAGGCATTGTTTTCCACCATTTCCTTTACCTGTAATTATTTTAAGACAGTCCATCAAAAGTGTGACGTTACATTGCCAGTGATGCTGTTTGTTTAATTTGTTTATTGTGACAAAACCAACACATTAAGGAGATGTCTGATTCAGCATAATGTCACATGACTGGGCACGTGTACACGTGCGCTGAACAGATCTGGAAAAACCAGCATAGAAGCATCTGACTGTGCAGTATGCACTGACTTGAATGTTATCATTCTGATAGCTCGAATGCCTTTGACTGTTTTCAGTATAGCAAATCAATCTTATAGGCATACAACAATGCTGTTTGTGTGATAAATAAGATAAATACTGGTGGAACAGCATTGGAATGAATGTTAAATATTTATGTAGAAAATAAATTATGTTGTTGAAAAGACACTGGAAGTAAAAGGAGGCAGAAAAACAAAGACATTTTCCTTGTCTTTGAGAATTTATGACAATGAGAGAGAAAGAGTAGGAGGTGCAGCCTAAATTAGGAAGAGAGCATCTAAGAAGAAAAATAAAGGCAGGGGGATCCTGAGCCAGAGAAAAGGGATTATGTAGGCAGCAAAGGAGCAGTATTACGAAACCATATTTTTGAAGCAGTGGCCTTAGGCAACAACGTGAATCTACGCAGAAATCTGGTCAACGAACTGAAGAACAGAGACAAAGACAGACCTATATATAAATAATTATATATTGTGGGCAATGTGTGTAAGACACATTACCATCTAATAAATCATGAAGCCATCCTCTTGCCATTTCAACATTATTTTTAAACATGCAAATCATGTTCTTTGAATGAATGAATGAATGCCCATGAAAGCCAGCTGAGATTCAAGAATAATGCCCCCAAGGTTTCCTTTAACATTTAGTTTAACCTTTCTTTACAGTGGGTGTGTAGACTGCATGCCCTTGCTCGGGCTCTAAAAACACAAACAAGTGTGTCATGCCTTAGAGGATTCCAGCACAGAGAATATCCAGTTACACAAAACCAGTGAAAGAAGACATGTTTCAGCTTTGTTTGGATTTGTACAGCAAAAATGTATATTTAAAAAATATATATGTCACAGAGTTGTTAAGCCATTCCCAGAAACTGATTCAACAATAGGTTGATGTAAACCGATGTGTCTTCCGACCTGGCTTTACCGATTGCAGATGTGTTGTTGTTGCTGGCTGTACTTCCCTGGTTTGGAATAAGCTTGAGTTTACTAGGTACACCTGTTCAACTGCTTGTTAACACAAATGTCCACTCAGCCATTCACATGGCAGCAACTCAATACATTTAGGCATGTAGACATGCTCAACAAATTCAACCCAAAGATCAGAATGGGTAAGTGACTTTAAATGTGGCATGGTTGTTGGTGCCAGACGGGCTGGTCTGAGTATGTCAGAAACTGCTGATCTACTGGGATTTTCCCTCACAGCCATCACTTGGGTTTACAGAGAATGGTCTGAAAAAATGGAAAATATCCAGTGAGCATCATTTCTGTGCATGAAAATGCCTTGTTGATGTTGATGTTGATGTTGCTATACAACCTCACCAAAATTGGACAATAGAAGACTGGAAAAATGTTGCCTAGTCTGATGAGTCTTGATTTCTGTGGCAACACTCAGATGGTAGGGTAATTTGGTGTAAACAACATGAAAGCATGGATCCATCCTGCCTTGTATCAACAGTTCAGGCTAGTGGTGGTGTTGTAATGGTGTGAGGATATTTTCTTGGCACACTTTCAACCCCTTAGTACCAACTGAGCATTGTTTAAGTGCCACAGCCTACCTGAGTATTGTTGCTGACAATGTCCATTCATTTATGACCACAGTGTACCCATCTTCTGATGGCTACTTACAGCAGGATAACACACCATGTCACAAAGCTCAAATCATCTCAAACTGGTTTCTTAACATGACGATGAGTTCACTGTACTCAAATGGCCTCCACAGTCACCAGATCTCAATCCAACAGAGCACCTTTGGGGTGTGGTGAAACAGGAGATTCTCATCACAGATGTGGAGCCAACAAATCTGCAGCAACTGTGTGATGCTATCGTGTCAATTTTACCAGAGTCTCTGAAGAATTTTCCCAGCACCTTGTTTAACCTATGCCACGAAGAATTAATTCAGATCTGAAGGCAACAGGGAGTCCAACTCAGCACTAGCAAGGTGTAACTAATGAAGTGGCCGGCGAGTGAGGGTAATGGACTCCAAATTAATCTCCAGTTGACAAACTTTATGAGTTAAATGTCACCACACTCTTAACCCTCTGAGGTCTAAGGATGCGTAAACCTAACCCTAGGCTATCAGAATATGTAATTTTGTTTTTAATAAACTGTTCTCCCAAGACTTGGTAATCAGTGAACAAAGAAAATAATCATTCTAACTGATACACCTAAAAAACGTGTTTTGCCTTTCTCCAAAATATAGAGGTAGGGTAGGATTAGGGTTAGGGTTACCACCTGTGATGACTTAGACCTCAAAACCTAAGAAGGAACAAGCAAATGTCTTTATAATTATTGGGCAAAGTAGAAGTGATGAAAAATGAACACACTTTTCACACTACCTTTTCTTATTTTTGTTATTTCGCAGCATTGTGGAAGTAAAATTGTGATGTTTGGACATTCTAGATGTTTTGCAAAGCAGGAAAATATAAAGAGCAATATGTATTGAAGTAGGAGAACTTGTAGCACGAAGTAATCATAGATAAATCTAATAGAAACATTAGTAACCACTTGATTTTGCATTAATAGCTAAAAAACGTATGCTGCTTAAAAAAAACAAAACAAAAACAAAACTGTGTTTATAGCTGGAGGGAAATTTTAATTAGGGTGTAGCTGCAGCAAAATATTACAAACTGTGTCACTTACTGTCTGATGGCAATATTACTGAATTTAATGAGCAGTAAACTGAGTATGACTTTAATAACTGAAACTTCTTTGTCTGGCACACAGTAAACGTTCTACAAATGTGTTACATTTCAACTTCTATCCCCACTGCCCACCACCATATAAAGAAGATATTTTCACGTGTATGTATGAGGCAAGTGCAAAATAATACATTAA
>VUQI01062262.1:10905-24012 GCA_015106735.1 Paratilapia polleni
CTTGCCCCACAAAAAAAAAAAAAAAAAAAAAAATTCTGGCTTAAGGAAATAGGATTTTTTTGAGAGAGTATTCTATAAATATCCTTATTATGTCCTGTAGTATGTTTACTGGGCTGCAAGGTAAATGTATGATGCAATGACTAATTAGTCTGTACTTACTCATTTAAAAATGAGCAAATCGAATTGTTTCAGCCTGGAGATTTGGCTTGATGATCATCTGGCTTTGATATCAGTGGAACAAGCAGAAACTATTCTTCAGATGTGGAATAGCGTTCTAACAGCGGTCTCTTACTTGTCATCTTAGAAGATTTTTCCTGCTTTCTGGATAATCATTTTATTAGTTGAAATAGCTCCTCTGTGTTTTTCTTTTTTCTTTCTTCTTTTGGCCACTTGCCTGCTGTTTGAAACATCATGAAAATGAGATCCTTAATAGACTCTCTACATAGATGGTTTGTACACTGATGTGTATACGCCTGCTGATGATGTATTCTAATTTAAAGGGTGCCACTCTGTCGTCTATTATATTTTGTGAGATTGCTTCCTTGTAGGGCATCCAATACTGACCTGCATATTCTTGCTAAATTAACTAATTTACAGTGCATTTCTAGTCTTACCCCTTCTACCACCTTAGCCACAGGACCCACCATCCATCAGCAGGTAAGGCTGCTGATTTTTTGCTTGGGGTATGTAGCTCTTTTAGTGGTCAGTCTTCACGCACATATAATTATCCAATGTGTTTGTTTTTTATAACAAACCAGACACAACATTTTCAACAGAATCATGGAGCTAACATTAAGCCTACCCTATAGTTTTTTCTTTTTGTTTTAATATTTAAAAGATGTGACTGGACAGAACAGAATTCTTGACAGAATAGGTCCTCCTACCCTGGGAAGAACCTTAGTTGGTCTCTTTTAACTGGTATTTAATTCCTCTCATCAATGCTGGGTAATGTTAACTTTTAATGGTAACTTTTAAAACTTAATTTGCTATACGTTTGCTTCCTTTGACAGAAAAAAAACAATGCATTAAAGTACTTCTGCATTATCAAAAACAAACACTCCTTTGCTTTTAGCATGCACATGTTCATTATACATCCAGAGGACATGTAGCTTGCTCTACATTTACCTCTGAGCTTATTCACTTTACCTCATAACCAGCTGATAACCTGTAAGGAGCTTGTTGATTTCCCTCTGAGCGACAGCTTTAGTTAGCTGTTTTTAACTGTAGCACAATCATCATCATCATCACCATCTTCCCCATCAGGCCTCACCAACAGTGTTATGGAGCTGTGCTCAGGTTGAAGCTTAATAAAATGTGACGCAGAGTTCCTCAGGAGCTGACAGACACTTACACATAATACATAAGTAATGTGAATACTTCAAGAATGTAAAGGGGGTTGTCTCTACCATCATGCTAATTGGCCTGACTGACACAAACATAGGACTGAATACATTTCACGAGGAGTCAGAAGGAGACCGAATGTGATTACATGAACTGAACTATCACATTACTCATCACAAGAAAAAAGTAATCTGAGTATTCCAGTGCATTAATTGTAACACATTACCCCAACACTGTCTGTCATAATAGAGTAAGCTCTCTTTTCACTGCCACTATGATCCAGTATTCATCTCATGGCAGTTAAGACCTGCCAGCAGCTTCACTACAGGACACCAGTTTTCACAGGGGTTTGGGTTTCACTAGCACTCAGCGTGTCAGCGAGTCCATTTATTGTACGAGCAGGAAGAGTCAGAGACTATATATCGACAAAGCCAGCTAGCAAACGTTCAGTGTGTGTGTGTGTGTGTGTGTGTGTGTGTGTGTGTTGAAGAGAGAGACTTCCTTATTCAAAATATAATAAGCTTTGTCTGTCTTTAAGTATCCTGCTGGGTCCTCCTGTTTTCTTCTACACAGCACTATTTTAACATTGTCCCATTAAGGCACATGCACACCCCCCAACACACACACATACACGCACACACACATGCATAAACACACCACGTTTGCCCTAGGGAATTATGAGCCAGTAATTGAGATATTGGTGTTGTAGTTGTGGCTGGGTTGTTCATTTGTACATTTCATCATATCTTTTATTCCACAAACACCACAGCAATGCTCCTAACACTATGCGCACGCTCATGTTTGTGTGTGTCTGAGATTTTATGCCTGCTTTGTCTTCACGTGAATGCATTGTGTGTGTGTGTGTAGGCATGCAGTGGTGTGCCGCTCTCCATTTTAATGGCAATTCCGACAGAGCCTTTCCCATCTCCTGGTTGCCATGGCAACCAAGCGAGTAAGCAGCCCCGTTTGTCTCGGGGGCCCTGGCCTTCTTTTGCGTGTCACAGCTCACGTGCACGTACACACACACACACACACACACACACACACACACACACATGCATGCATATACGGCAAAACGGGCCTGCAGAAATCCTAATTATAAGTACATTAAACCCACAAAACAAACATTTACTCCTCAGTGGGCACACACACACACACACACATTGTCACAGTACTGTATGCACACACAGCACCCACCCACCCTCTGAACACAGGGTTATCCTCACAGTTACTCCCACACTCCCTCTCCTCCAATCCAGTACTTGGGGTTTCCCAGTAAAATGCTAAAAGTGATTTCCTAACTTTTCCTCCCTTTACAGATTGCTTTAAAGCAGCTTTGTCTCTCTCTCTCTCTCTCTCTATGATGCATTTATACCCCACCATCCCAACAGTCTAAACTGACGTGTTAGCCCTGTGTTTGTGATGAAGATGACTAATCAGTGAACAGGAAATAATTAACTATCTCCTCTCTAATGTTTGATTCACCCTGCTTACAGATGGAAAAATGTGGAAGGCAGATAAACTTCACATTACCCTCAGACCAGAACTCACAAGTTTAGTTTATGCTGTAAGCCTTTAGCCTGGAAGTCATCAGCAAGGATCCACTGAGTGAAGGAACTGGCAGGAAAATGTCATTTGCATGGTTTTATTTTATCTTGTCACCTGTTGAAACTGTTGAACCATGAGAACAATTATTCAAACTTGGGAATACTGGCCTATTTTTGGCCTGAGACCTTTAAGAAAGTTTTTTTTCTCCTGATAATTTCAGCAAAAATGTGTGCTGTTATTACTTTACAATCTGAAAATTGGAGGTAAAAACTAATGAGAGCCCCACTGCATGATCACTCAGACAAGTTCATGTTTGTGTCACTTCTAAAACATCTTGAGTCAAGGTGAAAATTACAACTTTTGCTGGCAGAATTCTGCAAAAGATTTTCCTGATAGTCTTAATGTTGTAGACCACATCCTGTTTACATAGTTTTACTGTGGAGGCATTCATTTTTTACCTTTAAAAAAAGAAATCATACCTGTGACAATAAAGGACCAGGTATGAGTTCATTATATAGCCCATTTTTTCTAAAATGAGGTAAAGGTAAAGTTTTAATTAATCATTTTTATTTAATGTCTATTTGGAGGTCAAGAAGACTGGGCTTAACTGACCCTTCCAGGATCTATTAACACGATAAAATGACAATTTTCCTTAACTTCCTTAACAAAGAGGTTACCCAGCCGACAGCTATGAAATACTAAAACACTAAGGTAAGCATCCTTTATGTCCCATATTTGTTTTTATTTTTGCCTTTGTCCTGTTTGTCACTGTCCATTTATCTTACATTTTGACAGGAGACTGACCTTAAAAACAAAGTGCTAAGAATAGCAGTAAGGTTTACCTGCTCCTGTAGTCACACTGCAGATCAGAGAATGGGTCTCTTTTGTTTAATTTTTAATTTCTTTTAATAACTTTTTCCTGACTGGAAGGATGTTGCCATCCTTCATGTTCCTCCAAATCCTGCCCAGGATGTTTATGAATTGTTTATCACCACTGTGACAAACACACATATTTGCACAACTGAAGTGGGTCAAACAGTCGAACTCTTTTCATGTCTGTATCAAAGTGAAGTATCTGCAAATGGCGTTGTGCTGGTTAAAAGCACTAGCACTGAATGAAAATATGTAGTTTGATTTACTTGTTCTGATAGTGTTAAAACTTTCTTGTGTAACTTTCATGTAATGAAGTTTGTGCATGCTCTCCATATAAATTATATTTCCTGTATAAGTGACTTAAGTAATGACAGTCAAATCCATCAGGCTCCAGCAGAGGAATAAAATGCTGTATATGCATATGCATGTACTACTTTCTTTTCATGGTGTCCACACATTCTGCAACATACAGTATACAGTGTAGGTACTGCAAAAGGTATTCAGACCTTTTGCAAAAACACTTGAAATTTAGTTCAGGTGTCTCCCAGTTCTCTTGATCATTGCTGAGATGTTTCTACACTTTCACTGGAGTCCACCTGTGGTAAATTAAATTGATTAAATATGATTTGGAAAAACACACAAGCTCAGAGACACGGTTGTTTCAATGCACAGATCTGGGGAGGGCTACAAAAAGTTCCAGAAGGACAACCATCACTGCAGCCTTTCACAGATCTGGTCTTTATGGCAGAGTGGCTAGACTGAAGCCTCTCCTCAATGCAAAACACATGAAAGCCCACTTGGAGTTTGTATAAAAGCACCAGAAGGACTCTCAGACTGTGAGGAACAAGATTCTCTGGTCTGATGAAACCAAGATTGAACTGTTTGGCCTCAATTCTAAATGTTATATCTGGAAGAATACCCAATACCATCCCAACAGTGAAGCATGGTGGTGGCAGCATCATGCTGTGGGGGTGATTTTCAGCAGCATAGACTGGGAGACTGGTCAGGGTTGAGGGAAAGCTGAATGGAGCAAACTACAGGGATAACCTAAATGAAAACCTGTTCCACAGTGCTCAGGACCTCAGACTGGGTCGAAGGTTCACCTTCCAACATGACAATGGCCCTAAGCACACAGCAAAGACAACACAGGAGTGGCTTAGGGACAACTCTGTGGATGTCCTAGAGTGGCCCAGCCAGAGCCCTGACTTGAACCCTATCAAACATCTCTGTAGAGACCTGAAAATAGCTGTCCACCGACAGCCTCCATCCAACCTGACTGAGCTAGAGAGGATTAGCAAAGAAGAATGGGAGAAAAGCACCCAGTCCAGGTGTGCAACGCTTGTTGCATCATACCCAAAAAGACTCAAGGCTGTAACTGCTGCCGAATGCTTGTACAGCATACATCTTTAATGACAACAAATGACAAAAAAACAAGAATTAGGTGCACAAGTTTGAATTTATTTTGGACCTCCTCAGACTTGGACATGCCTGAACATTGGGACAGTACTGCACTTCTTGTGCCTTTTTCAAAATTTTTATTTAGGTTTTGCCGTGGAGTATATATCTATTTATGGGGTTGTTTCCCAACAATTTAAAACAGTTTATCATTTCTTTTGGATAGATTCATAGTATATTTTTTTAGATTTTATTTTGTATTAATATCTACATTATTTATTTGGAACTGACTGAAGAATTTAGTTTTGCATTTTGTGTTCTTCTGTAAATCTTGAGGCTTTTGACTAGTCAGAATTAAGATTTTAGTTTATTATATACATGGATGTTCTTTATTTAAAATCCAGCTGTATAATGTTCTTATAATGCTCAACCTCTGAAAGAAGATAAATAATATTTAAATCAAAATTATCCTTATATCTTCACTTAGCTGTAAAATGGAACCTTTAAGCTTGACAGAAATGGAGATTTGTTTTATATCGTGATATATATATATATATCTCGATATTGACTGATATGAAAAAAATTATCATGATAAGATTTTTTTCCATATCACCCAGCCCTACTTCAGCAACATTTCGGAAAATATGTTCGTGTGATTACGGTATTGTCATACTGGTAAGCTATAATTAGGGCTGGGCGATAAAATGATAAAGATAATTACTGCAATATAACATTTCCTTGACATAAATATGAGACATGTTCAGTATAAAGTCGATATAGCTCATGCTGCCCATGTTCTGACAGACAACACGAAAGGCCAATGACAATGTGAATAACACCGCTGCCTGTGTGTGTCTATGCCAACCATATGATTGGTTGGCATAGAGTCACAGCCACGTCAGGTTAGGTTGATGCACACAGTGTAGGAGGAGCAGCCGGCAGCAGCACATGTGCTAATGTTTGGGCTGCTGCAGCCGTACACAACAACCTGCTACGTCCGTTAATTTCAGTCACCAAAACAGGTTGACTGTTTAGTAGTACAATGAACCCCAGAATAAGACACATTATTTATCATAAAATTCCATGAAAAATGTTCCAAAAGGCAAAAAACAGAACCAAGACAGCCAGTTACACACATGAGCAGAGGTAAAACCTAACGGGGAACTAGCAGCTACAGCTGCCTGTGTCGACATCCACTTGTCACTCAAAGGGACCCACACTTCAAATAAAGCAAACTTTAAGCATCAGTAAAATCCAAATGAATGAGTACTTAGAAATTATCACCCTCATACAGTTGTTATGAAGGGGAAAACATCCATACAGCCCAAAAACATTACCAGCTGTAATCATGTTTATTTCTGCTGTAAAGTTGGACATTTTAACTTGGGAGTCTATGGTGATTAATTTCCTATTGGAGCCTGCCTCATGTGGCCACTAGAGGAACTGCAGCTTTTGGGACTTCAAAGTTGGCTTCATTTCTCAGCAATGAATAAAGAAATGCAAGCATCTGATATGTTCATTAGAAACATATTTGTGGTGAGTCACAAACACACATCATCCAGCAGTGAATGTTGAGTTTTATGGGGAACGTAATTTTTATAAGAAAGGGCTGCTTCTGCAGGGCACCTGCCATTCAAAACTGACAGATGCGTCAGAGGTTTTGAAATTAGGCTGAAATCCTTAAAGTCATGATAATCACATATGGAGCATTAAGATTGTTGAACAGAAGAAATTGCAATAAAGATATAGCGGGGAAATATTTTGGGTGTATTAGAAGAACTGGATACCTGTACATTTTAATTAAAATATAAGGAGAATAAATTGACAACAAATAGTATAAAATGCCATACAATGTATGTAATTTGACCTTTTAAAATGATTTTTAAATGTGGTACATTTGAGACAAAATTAAATCTTCACAATTATTATTTTCTGCTATTGTTTTATTTGCTTGTCATTTTTGTGGGTAAGATGTAATAATTCTCTGATTCACTCAGTGAGTAATTCACTTCATCTTATTCAACTCAGCCTCCTGGAAATCACCTTTAATTCAGTTCAATTCAATTCAGTTTTAATTATGTAAAATTGAACTGAATTGTCAAATTAAAGAGAAACAATCAGACGATCCCCCTATGAGCAAGCACGAGGCAACAGTGGGAGGGAAAAACTGCCTTTAAACAGGAAGAAACCTCCAGCAGAACCAGACTCAGGGAGGAGCAGCCATCTGCCGTGACCGGTTGGGGTGGATGGAGGTAAGGATAAATATATATACAACTAAATATTGATCGCAAATATGCCTTAAAGGGTTGATATTGATATTTAGTTGTATATAATTGTAATTTTACAGAAGACCGAGTTCAAGCCAAAGTGAAGGGAATAGTCTAAGCAGCCAGTGTCGGTTCTTCTTCTTTTTGGTCTTTTTCTCTGATATAGTCTCAGTTTGAGCCTCAGTATATTTCAGTTTGGTAACACTGGCTTCTTTCTCTTGTTCTGTGGGCAGAGTCTCCTGCAGAGTCTTAGCTTGGGCCTCAGGATCTTCCAGTCTGGTAACACTGGCCTCTTTGTCTTGTTCTGTTGGCAGAGTCTCCTGCAGAGACAGCAGAGTTTGCTGGAGTAAGGCCTTCTCTTGCTCTGTTTCATGCAGTTGGTTTGTGATGTTGGTGTTCTCCTGCTTTTGCTTCTCTATGATTTCCAGGTAGGAAGCTTTGGTATTTTCTAGCTCTTGTTTGAAGTTCAGTGCCTTCAAATAATTTTGTTCACGAAGAGTCTCACTGGTGCAGAGCTTGGCTTTGAGCTCTGCAATCTCACAGCGGGATCTGTCTTCTTGTTCTTTGTGTTTAGCAGCCTGCTCTTCAAGGGCTTTCTAAGCTTTAAGCAGCTGCTCCCGGAGCTGGTCAGTCTGCTCCTGCTGTTTCTTGCACTGGATCTGTAAGTCAGCCTCTTTGGTTGTCTTCAGTTCTGCAGAGTCTGTGTGTGAAGCCTCTGTGATTTGTGTTGAAGACTCCACACGTAGCTCTTCAGCAGGGGGGCTACTTGGTTCCTGTGGTGTATGAAAGGTCTCATCTGGTTTGGCAGTTGTGGGATTATTTCCTGCAACATCCATTGTGTTAGCAGTGTTGTCCTCTTCAGTGTGAGCTTCACTCAGCTCAGGTGGGAAGTTTTCCTCTGTTTCAGACTCAGGTCTGTTCCTGTGAGCCTCTTGCAGCTGGTCTTGGAGATCTTTAATTGCCTTTTGTGCATTTTGCCTGCAGCAGTTTAACTGCAGGCAAAGCCAATCCAGCTGGGTCTTGTATTGAGAAGCTTTGTGGTTTGCGGCTACCATTCTGTAATAATTTTGTTGCTGCATGTTCTGAGAGTCCTGCAGTTGGTATCTCAGAGCAGCGATCTTCTCTCTCATATTATATGGGGCATCTTCTGATGGCTGCTTCCAGCAGAGTAACACACCATGTCACAAAGCTCAAATCATCTCAAACTGGTTTCTTGGTTGTGACAATGAGTTCATTGTACTCAAATGGCCTCCACAGTCACCAGATCTCAGTCCAACAGAGCACCTTTGGGATGTAATGGAATGGAAGATTTGCATCATGGATGTGCAACCGACAAATCTGCAGCAACTGTGTGATGCTATCATGTCAACATGGACCAAAATCTCTGAGAAATGTTTCCAGCACCTTGTTGAATCTATGGCACGAAGAATTAAGGCAGTTCAGAAGGCAAAAGGGGGTCCAACCCTGTACTAGCAGGGTGTAACTAACAAAGTGTCCAGTGACAGTGTATTATGTTGTATTATTATAGATAAAACTACCCAGCAGTCTACAAGCAATCAAGCTGCAACAATATACACATCAATGAATCATGTTCAGTTATGATCCAATAACACAATGTATATGATTTTTAAAAAGGCCATACTTTTATTTTAGTTTCTTCAGGTATATTTTGATGCTTAAACTTCTGTACTATTACTCAAGTAGGACTATGACTTTTATTTAAGTATAGCGTCTAAATACTTGTTTGGCCACTTTGCAAAACAGTTGTTCAATACAAAACAATTTTTAGGCTCTTGTGCAGTGCCAATACCTAAAATCGTACCCGGTGTTTTCTACAACAGTTTTCCCCTGAAGCCACCCCACTTGCAAAATCTTGGAAGCAGCCATGATTGTAACTTCACCTCCACCTGTTTTACGACGGTCACTTTTTCTCCTGTAGACCATACAGTCATTTGTTTGTGTTTATCATACACTGCAGTATATTTGTATTTGTATGTCAGCAAAGAAGAAAGAAAGAGAATAAATAGTGTCAAGCAAATCTGAATAATGTTCTAAAGATCTGTATTTTGTTTGTACAATGAAAGCATATCATATTGTTTTTTGTATTTAAAGTCCTTTTTGTCCCCAGTACTAGGTGATGTCATTGGTTGTAGTAAAAAAATCTATTTGGAGCAGTAAGTGAGTAAGAGTAAATCCCAGTTGTGGTTCCTGTGGTATACCTGGGTTATCTAAGATGAAAGACTTTCTTCAACAACCCAGTGGAGCAGAAAGCAGAAACCACTTGTCTCTGTCAGTTTTTCAAAATGTGTGTGCATCTAGACTGGCAGTTTTGTTGTACAAACTACACACCCTGCACAGTTGTATGTCTGCATGTACCTTCAAAAAGTATTTGGTAAATAGCAGAGCCATCACTACATGTTCACATGTACAACATCAACTGAATTGTGAGTATCTTTTCCAGGGATCTTTCTCACAAACATGTTTTTAAAGGGTTAATATTTTTCAGTCAGTGTTAAATATTTCATTATTCTGGTCATTTTTAATGTTACAAAGATTGCATTAGCTGGATTTCATGGATTTCATGCATTAGCTGGATTTCATGCATTAGCTGGATTTCTCCTCTCACTCCACTCTGTTTGCCCCAATGGCATCCTCTTTACCAAGTTATATCATTTAAGCCTCACATAGTTATGGCATCTTGGGGTTTAAACCATAGTTTCATTTAGAAAAACAACAAATATCAAGAGAGATCATGGCTACAAGCTGCAATTATTCTCTGAAAGAATTTTAAAAAGTGACATACTTCCACTTTGAAGTCTAACAACCAGTTCCCTCTAGTGGATGTTTCAGGAAAGTGCAAATCCAGTAACAGTTACTGCATTATTCATTATTTTTAACTGGAAAGAACAGATATGTTTTATTGTATGAGTGCAATCTTCATTATTACACACGTGAAAATATTCAAATTCTAGCAAAATCACAAATAACTTTTGGATTCTAACATTAGTCTAAAAGAACGCAAACTTTTCTATTTGAACTCATAAACTGTCTTTTAACACTTTCTATCCTGCATCTTCAGAATAATATACTATAGTACAGTATAAATAATCTATTATTACATTTATTTCGTTCAGGAAATATATCACTGGCCACATAACAATGACAATAATAGGCTTTCTTTTGCATGCTAGCACCAAAACTATGTAGTACCATCTGTGATAGAGTGCAATCACATATATCTTACAATATTTAAAAAAAATATATAATTCTTTAAAAAAAATTACACCCCATATTCAATATGTTTTTAAATACAGTCATAGTTCCACTGGTGTTTAGACCCATCTGTTTGTTTTAATATGACTATGATTCATTAATCATCATTAGAAATTTTCTAATGGCTTTATAAATCCATAAGATGGCAGTAGACTTCATGATTTAAAGGTGTTCTGCAAACACCATGCTTCAGTCATCATACTGGGTTACACATGTAGTCTGACTGTAAGATATGACAGTGTATTTGGTTCTCATTATGGGTCATTTGATTATTGATTTATTTGATTACTACACAAAACAATTGCTCATAATATGCACTTTCTCTGAATATATTCTTTACTCAGTTCCCTCTTTGAAAGACAGAAAACATAAAGTCACAGCCCTGATTTAACTCATAATATCAGAAATGCAGGGGAGCAGAGGCTAAATGGGAAAAAGTCACATGTGGTTGACTCCAAGTGTTTTGCTAAGTATCAATGAGTCAAAGCAGGGAGAGACAAATATTTTTTCTTGGATGTCATTTTCAAACACATCCACACACGCAGAGTCGTAATTAGTACAGTAAACACAGCCTCAGCCTGCAGTCAAAAGCTGTCCTGAAGCAACACCTGATCCATGTGAATATTTCCTAAGATTATTAAAAAATTAAAACTGTGTGATCTCAGAACTCACTATCCTGTCTCTTTGTTGATACAAATTATTTAACACTGGTATCCTAGAACATGTCCCACAGACATGTCCTCAAGTCAGCTTAAGAAAGTTGATCAATAGCTGCAGCCAAAAGTCTCTCCGTGCTTTAAACCTATAGTCCTAAACCAAATGAATCTGTTCTCAGTAATCACCATTTAATCTTAAAGCCTTTTTCATTCCTGAAAGAGGTGTTTTCTCTCAGCTCATCTCCTCATGGACCAGGTCTTCTGCATCCTGGACAAACTTCCGTCCAGTTTTAAGATCCACCACAGCACAGAGTCTGCTCACGTGAGTGTGACAATGATTTATTCTTAAGATGTCAAAATCTGCCTTATCACTCTGCCTTATGCATGCTGTTGGCATTCAGGAATATTCCCTTTGGCGAGCTGCCTCCTACAGAAACAGATCTGCCTTCATTACAGGGTCCTTCAGCAGTCTTTTTCTGTGGAATATCCAAGCTCCATTCTAGGCCCTATTTTATTTTACTATCTATATATTACTTTAGGGTCTATTTTTGGGAAAATATAACTCCTCCTGCAATTGTTATTCAGTCAAATCTTTGCTGTACCTGAAGCTGGGGATCCTAGCCCTTTAGACAACTCCACAGCCACTTTCTGTCACTGATTGTTGACCTGGAAATGTGAAATAGTTTTGCAAGAGTTTTAGCTTTAAAACATATCCAGCTTGCCTTTTCATCATGAAAACATTACTGTCTTCTATGACTGTTAATGTGTGTGCTTTGACTTTGACTTACAATGTCCCAATTTATCTGTGCGTCTGATAAGTCTGACCATATCTTCTCTTTGTAAAAACTTTTTGTTGCCTTAAATGTGCTCTATAAACATACTGACTTGAGCAACTTAACCCATAATACTAAAAGTTTCAAAGTTACTCTGTATAAAACTTGATGAATCAGTCAGTTGTGGGGATCAGTATATCTTCCATATTAGAAAAAGAACTTAGAAGAATTAAACCCATAAGGATAATTTAGATTTATTAACTGCATATATTGAAATCTGTAGTTTACCATTATGATACACTGCCTACACCCAACAATATAAATAACCAAAGACACACTAGCACACTCTAGTAACACACAGTCTGCAGGGTGGGAGTGAGTCTTGGTGTGTGTAAGAGAGGGTGGAGGGTGCAAGTGTGATGCCCATTTAAGGTCACTACCTAAACCTGAAGAGCAGCCTCTAAATAGCTGACATACCAAGCAACATGATAACCATGGGCTCAATGCAAACTGATGGGAAGGGACACACAGAGAGAAAGAGGGAGCAGTGAGAAAGCAGATAAGTTGAGAAGAAACCAAACAAGTGACAACAAAAGTGTGACAGCCAGGAATGTGAAACATGTCAGTATTTCAAGAAATGTGATATTCACTTTGCCCTTGAGCCAGGGAATTGACCTGTAGGCAGCCCTTCTTGTGGCACAATTTTAGCAATATGGCAAATGGACTGGTACTTATATAGTGCTTTTCTACTCTGTGTAAGTACTCAAAGCGCTTTATACTACATGTCTCATTCACCCAATCACACACACATTTATACAAGCACTTTTTTCTACACTTAAGTGCTTTTTCTAACATTCATACTCCAATGAGCACATCAGGAGCAATTTGGGGTTCAGTGTCTTGCCCAATGACACTTTGGCATGAAGACTGGGGTAACCAGGAATCGAACCACCAACCTTCCAATTAGTAGACAACACACCA
>VUQI01062263.1:28912-58287 GCA_015106735.1 Paratilapia polleni
CCCATTTCTTTTTGATTTGCAATATTTTCTAAGATTTTCAAATTTATCTTACTTGTTTTTTTGGATGCAGCTGTGTTTTATGTACAACTAGCTGCTCCAAACTAAAGTGCCCATAGTGGGATTAATACAGTTATTGATAATGATTAGATTTCTTAAACTCCCTCCACAGAGATGGCCTCTAGATCTGTCCTTATTATTATTAATGCTGAGATGCTCCAGAGTCACTGTGTGCTCACCAGCATGCCGGATGTGATAGCCACCACGTTGGAGATGGCGTACTCCATGGTCCGGGCCTGCTTGTGGATGTTGATGTGTCTGAGCACCACGCCGTGCACCAGCGCTCCCAGCAGGAAGTTAACGTGACCGACTACAATCACGCTCAGACCCATCTTCATCAGGGCCCTGGGCTCCTCCAGGCTGCCACAGCACAGTCCTGACGAGAGAGGGGCGAGAGAGAAGAGAAGCAAGTCGAGCCTCCACAGCAGAGCAGAGAGAGCTGCAGTGACTTCAGATGATCTAACATCATCCCCGTCGTATTGATCAGAAACACAGGAGCCGGGTCAAAACCACAGCAGAGATGTCAGCTGTGTTAATAATTAGCTGCTGCCTACAGGCTGTCCCACACAAGTGTGTCAGAGGTGACTAAAGACTACCAAATAACATAAGTGATGCTTCAAATACTAGCTAATATGGCCACTGAAACACTGTCCACATGATATGAAAAGCAACCAAACAGCACAGCAACACCATTCCAAAAAGTAAAACACTTAAACTGGACCCATTATGCTTTTCCTTCTTTTCTGTCATACATTATATATACTGTTCCAACAGCGAATGCTCATATTAAACATAGCCAAAGTTTGAAATAATGAGGTCAAAGTACAAGTAATCTCTCTAAGCCAAAAGCTCAGGCTAAAGATATTCAATTCCTGACAGTTTTTTTTTCTACTCTTGCCTCTGTATGATGTCAGCAAGAAAAGCTACACCTAATATGGTCATCTATGGCACACAATCATAGTAGAATCATCTTAAATCGCATGCTGTGAACGCAGAAGCCCCAGCCACTAGCTGTTCAAATCTTCTGTTTAAGAGGGGCTGCCAATCAGAAGAAAGCTGGCTTTAAAGAAAGGGAGCTAAGGTGGCTTGTTTCAGACAGTGGATGAAATGAAGGGATGCTCCAAGGCCCAGCATAAGATAAATAAGGATTATTCTGAACTGTGAATAATACAAAGCAGCTCGAGGAGAGTCACAGTCCAAAAGAAAAGTTAGAAATGATCATAACAGGTCCCCTTTAAGAGGCTGTGAAATCAGTCTCACATCTTATTTTATATTATGAATGTTGAAGTAATTTATGTAGTCACCTGAAATTGTTCCTTGCATATATTTCACGTCTGACTAATACTCCAACGTGAGCCAGGGTAAATTCGTATTTGTGAAGTGTCTTTATTTCAGCCACACGACTTTCACAACTAAATATTTGGGGAATACTCGCCTCTTGCTACTGAGACATCCGCCCACAGATGTGACGGGTAACATTTCACAGGGGGTTGAATTTGTTTTGAGAAACGTTTTGGACTTTTAGAGATATGTACGTAAAGTAAACAATGACACTGTTAATCTAGTACCAAATGTGTCCTCACAAACTGCCGCGGTGCCGCACCCAAACACTCTGAAAGTTTTAAACAAACACTTCACAGCACTTTACAGCCAATAAAATACAAAGCCCACACTCGTATTTATTACCTGTATCTGCCATCTCTGTCAGGTCACCATTCGCTCTTTAAGTGACAGCGAGTCGTGCGCGTGGACTCTGTCAGCGTGCCCTCGGTTCTCTTCAAAGTGAGCTCCACAATCCGGTCAGACAGAAAGTCACACAGATTGTGACACCTCTTTCAAAATAAAACAAGGTCAATGATGCGTCCCTGAAGGTGGGCCACACTTGATGATCGTACTTGCCAAATTATCGAGGATGTTTTGACCCCTGTAACGAAAATGTTTAAGCATTTTCTTAATAATGCAAATAACTGACTAATGTAACGCTTTAAAAGGTGGAAAAAAGGATTAGGAATATGTCTGAGAAATAATCTCTGCCATATTAATTCTTCATGCCTTAAAATGCCCCCTACGTGCACCTATAGAGTGATTTTTTTTCTCTGAAATAAATATATTTTTTTAAACTAATGCTTTTATTTTGAAACTAAAGCTGCTAATTAAAGGTTGTCTGTGTTTAAATTCAGTAACTTTGATGCAGACGATGGCATGTGCACGAGTACAGTTTTTGTGTGTCTATCTATCTATCTATCTATATATGTGTATATACACATATATAGTAATATATAGTGATATATTGGTGCGCTAAGGACAACTAAGGACAGCTACCATTAAAAAAATCCAATCTGATTTAAATTGCAAAATAAATCAATAAATTCATAAAGATACAATTTATTAATTGATTAATTGATTTAAAAAACATAAATACAGGAATGTGGTGCAATTATAGCAAAGTTGGTTTTTAAGCAGCCCAAGTAATAAACAGTGACAAGATAATAGCACTCTGGGAACATCAGTGTTTTCTGACGGCTTCTCTCCCTTCGTATGATTATGGCTTTAGTGCCACCAAGTGGAACAACGACGCTACTGAAGAAATAGAGGCTGACTCGCCAACCAGACTTCTCCAGATTTAAACAAGGGGAAACTTTATTTTTGTGCTTTTGGGGGAATAAAACAAACAAATAAATAGCCAGGTTTGCTCAGTGTTATGCTGTAAGTGGTCACATTTCTATAAGCAAACATTCAGTCTATGATCAGTTCATAATGCTTCTTTGAACATTTATTTTCTAATACCATCACAGGGTGTAGAACATTTATATTACATTATAAAAACTTTGCAAATGTAAATACATTACAACTAAATATGTTCACCTTTTTTCGTGGCCGTCTTTTAACAATACTCAGAGGCCTAAATATTTATTGTGCCCATTATGGCCGTGAAGAGATCCCGTCCAAAGGTAAAGAGAATGCAGTGTTTGTTGCTCTACTGAAAAAAAAACAAAAAAACAACCACATTTAAGTTCAGTTGAAACTGATATGAGGCGTCAGATGTCTACATTCAGCAAATCAAGCGGGTGTCTTACATTTGAATGGTGCATAACAGCGTGTGATAGATTTGAAAGAAAGAACTGTGAACCTATTTATCATTTAATGTAGAAAAATAGTTGATCAACAAGAGGCATAAGAAAATGTCCTGATTTCCCCACAGAGGGTCTCTGGCTATTCCGTGCGAGAGGACTTGCAGCCGTCACAGTCCATGTCAGAGTGGTCTTTTCTGGATGGGGCTTTGACTCTGCCTTGATGCTTTCGATTCGCCACTCTAGAAGCAATCAGATAGAAAATCTCACTAATGTTGAGCACCACACACAGGACAGAGGCTCCCACCATAAAGTAGGAGAAAACTGTCTTCTCAGTGGGTCGAGATATGTAGCAGTCCACCAAATTCGGACAGGGGCTGACATTACACTGGACCTTCCTGGGCAGCTTAAAGCTGTCATAGATGTAGTTGAGCAGGTAGAGAAAAGTGATCTCGAAGCCAGTTTTGAAGAAGAGGCTGATCAGGTAAGTCCACCACAGGCCACCGTGCTTTTGCCCCGGGTTGTCGTAAAGCCGAGTGTTCTCACCGTGCTTGGCTCGGTACTTGCGTTCCCGGTCTTCCCGGTAGGTCACGTGCAGCACCACCATGAAGGAAGGGCAAGTGGCGAAAATGAGTTGAAGGGCCCAAAGGCGAATGTGGGAGATGGGGAAGAAGTGATTATAGCAGATGTTGGTGCAACCCGGCTGCCGAGTGTTGCAGTCAAAGTGCCCCTGCTCGTCACTCCAGACTCGTTCGGCAGCCACTACGAAGACCAACACCCGAAAAACGAAAACCACCGATAGCCAGATCCGTCCAAAAGCAGTGGAGTACTTGTTGACTCCGCTGAGAAGACCCTGAAGAACCTTCCAATCCATGAGTTTAGGCCTTGATACACTTTTTTTTAAACTGTGGAGTTTTAGAAACTGGGGAGGTAGAACAGAATAAAGGCAAAGTTATGCAAGCACCCAGAGAAATAGAATCTGGTTCAAACATCTCAGTGGGTCTTTTAGATAGGTGTTCTCATTTTTGATCAAACTTTTTCTCGACAGCTCCGAAACCTCAAACCTCTCTCCCGCTTCTCACAGTTTGTTTTCACTTATGTGCAAAGTTTGGCACTTTGAAGAAATATGGCATTAATAATTAATGAAATACTTGCTTTTTTAAAATATAAATTCCCTCTGAAGACTACTTGATTTTCCACCTCGTCTACCTTCTGAAAAGTTTAAGAAGAAGCTTGCCTCCAAATGCAGTATTCCATGCTCAATTGTGCCTTCAAATCGCACTGACTTTTTAAAATAAAGTCTCAAAACTCAAAATGAACAATCCAGCATAAACAGGTACAAGCCTGTGTAAAAAGACATAACTTACCTTAAGACGTCTGGTCTACCACTCAGTTCATCATGTGTCCCATCTGGGAAATAAACTTCCCGTAGGAATAAGTTGAACAGGTAGCTTTGATCAACCTCTGACTGGATTGGCCATAATCTAGAGGTGTGCCCACTTCTGGCATTGACCCAGCATTTGACTTTAAAACTACTTATAACAAACTCCTTACTTCAGTTTATCTTAAAAGCTAAGTGTAGATCTGAACAATATACTTCCTGAAAGTTATGAATACAGTCTTATTTGTCCAAGAAGACAAAGTACACATAAGTGGTTTGACTGAACCAGGAATTTGTGACTTGATGATATGCTACTGTGTAGCCTTAATAGACCCATTTTAAAAGTGTTTGTCTGCTCTGATCAGATGCCGAGTTTCTTATCAGTTCCATAATTCAACTGTGATGTGGAGATATGTCCTTTGCAGCCTCGAGTATGTGTGAATTAAATAGGGCTACCACCTAACATTTGTTTGAGCAATAACTCGGGGACTGAAATGCACCTCAGATACAGAGAGTCAATATGACGAAATTAGATATGCATTTGATTGTTGATTTCTCAGGGTAGAATGTGCAGCAGTCACTGCCTCGTAAGTACACTCAGTACTTATGAAATCTGTTCTTGATATGATATTCCTAAAAGGAATGCAAGATGTAGTTATTGTTGAGATGGTGTGAAACGTAGTGTAAGGAGTTGTGTTTGTCTTTAAAAATCTGCAATGCTACTCCCTTTACTGACCACATGAAGATGTCATGTGGATACATCACATTGTGGTTTTGCTGACTATTTTTAAAGGTTTTACACTCACCACAGTCTGGCTCTATTAGTTCATTTTTACAGTACTGTGGTTTCTGGATCCATTCTTATCTTTCCTGCTGTTTGTAGGCACACTACACTTGCTTGAAGAAATCAGTTTTGGTTTTTTTTTGTTTTTTGTTTTTTATAGGTCATTCATTTGGAAAATGACCTAAATAATACAGATGTCCACAGTTAAGCAAGTAAGGTGTCCAAAGGTGTCTCAAGCACTTAACATCCACCAGGTCACCAGTGATCTGTCTTGGGTTTGGGTTGGGTTTCGCCACATGCTTAATAGGCAAATTTACAGAAACTAGAAGATGGTGCATTTCAAATGAACTCTCATAAATTCTGGCATTACAGCTTTTTTTTTGGGTGTTCCAAACAGGGACACAATTCTGTAAAAAGTGGTGGAGTTTAAACCCAAATGCTAACCCTAAATGGGTGGATGTTAATACATTAGAAGAATGTTTTAAAAAATGTACAACTGTGATGTTCATTTGAGAAACTGTCCACCTTCATTCTTTCTGGGCTGACATCAGTTTATTTGAATTTGAATTTGAAATATTTCATGTACATTAGAGATTCATATCATGTGATCATATAATACTAAAAAAAAAATCCTTTTGATTGTATCAGATGAAGAGTTTATTAAAACAGCACAACATACAACACAACAATATCGGGGGAACAAAAACATAAAATAGTTTAAATGTAAAATTGCTTTAAAAATTATATGACTTTTGTAAACAACATCACCTGTTGCTAAGCATTTGCAGATAATTCTGGCTACGATTTTTCCTTCATTTTCTGAAGCTAAGCTCATGGTGTCTCTCAGGAGACTGCTATGCTGTACGGCGGGGCTGAACCCTTCTGGGCCAGTTCTCCATTGGTGACGGTCTTCTCCAGAACAGGCTTGTTGTATGCCGAGTTTTCCTTACCACTCAGAGGAACTCTGGTCATCATGAAGGAGTTTTCTCTCAAGGAGTGGGGTCCTTTTTTGCAGCACTCCCAGAACCTCTTTCCACAGAGGTATAACACCTCACAAAGAGAGAGGAACATGCAGACGAAACTGGTCACCACCATGAAGACGGTGAATATCTTCTTTTCTGTGGGCCTTGGAAACACAGTGGAAGAGATAAGACACAATATAGGACTGAGATTTCCTAATTTATGACCATATAGAACCTTAAACGTATCCCTTACCTGGCAATGTAGCAGTCCACCACATTGGGACATGGCTCTTCACTGCATTTCACCAATGGAGGAAAGAAGGCAGCTTCATAGAGGTAGAACAGCAGGAAGACAAACACGCCATCCACGGTTATCTTGAACAGCAGGCTGAAAAAGTAGGTCCACCAGAGACCACCTCGTTTCTTCCCCGTGTTGTCATACAGAGGGCGGCAGTCGTCTCCGTGCTTCAGCCGGTGCTTACGCTCCCTGTCTTTTCTGTAGGAAACGTGGAGAGTCACGAGAAACGAAGGACAAGTCACAAAGATCAGCTGGAGAGCCCAGAGTCGGGTGTAGGAGATGGGGAAGAAGTGGTCGTAGCAGACATTGTGACAACCGGGCTGGCGGGTGTTGCAATCAAAGTCCTTTTGCTCGTCGCCCCAGACCTTTTCGCAGGCCACCAGAAAAACCAAAAGCCTGAAGATGAAAACAATGGCGAGCCAGATCCGACCGAATGCCGTGGAATACTTGTTCACCCCATTGAGGAGGCCCTCCAGGAAGGCCCAGTTCATGATGCTTTTTCAGACGTCAGGTTGGATCCGCTTGAAGAAATAGAACCCTAAAAAACATCCAAAATGTAGGACACACTGCTGAAATATAGCTAGCTTGGACACACTCTGAACTGGGCATGTCAAGCACACAGGCTCTTTAATATTGTACTTAACACTGCTCCTTCTTGGCACAGGTTGAAGGCGAGGGAGGGATATTGAAGAAAGCAAACAGAGACTCATTCTTCAGCTACAGCCACTTCTGGAAATGGTGATAACACACACCTTGACTAACAGAGAGAGATTGTTAGATAATGTCTGTGTAGGTTCTCAGTCATCCAAGTCATGGTAGTCTTGAGAGCTTGAAAAGAAATCAACTGGACTTCTTTAGGTTTGTGAAGACGTTTCACCTCTCATCCAAAAGGCTTCTTCAGTTCTAAAGTCATTGGCGGAGAGTCCCAGGTATTTAACCCCTAGTGGGGGGCAGTCCCCTTGGAGGTGGTCCCGATGGTGGTCTATTGATCATATGAGTCGTCACACATGAGTCAAGGTGTGAAAAAAGGCATGGGTCATTACCGCCACCATCATGTGAGCTATTGAGGTCACCTGAGGCAAGGTGTGAGTGGGGGCTGAAACTCCTGGGGAGGGATCTCAAGACTGCATTGCAGGTGGCTGATATCTGGTGTTGTAAGCCACCCCCTCTGTTCAACAATGGTTATTCACAGTGGACGTAGATGGCCTCCTTTACTCCTCTTTCAAACCATCTGTCTTATCAGTCCAAAATGTGAACACTGGCATCCTCAAAGGAGTGTCCTTTCTCCTTTAAGTGCAGGTGTACAGCTGAGCCTTGTCCTGTTGAGGTGGCTCTCATATGTTGTGCCATGCGTTTGTGGAGTGGTTATTTGGTTTCTTCCGTGCAAAGGCCCGAGCACTCCTCACTGCATTGCACAGCATACACTGTGTTGTTAAGCTTGTGTTTGGGTGTTTTGTCCTTGGGATGAACCAGTTTTTGTCTGAGGGTGTTGCTGGGTCTGAAGCGAACAGGGATATTATGCTTGGAGAAAAACCTGCTACATAAGGGACAACAATGTTGTTCCGTCTGTCATTCTGTTCCTCCCTGGTTGGTGTCAGATGTTCTTTCCTGTGCATTCTTGCTGATTTAATGAAGGCCCAGTTAGGATAACCACGTTTTAAGAGCTTTCTTAGTGTACGTGTGTATTCCTTTTCTTTCCCTTCTGCCTTAGAGGGAACGCTCTCTGTCTGGTGGTGTAGGGTCCTGATTACCACAAGTTTGTGTTCCAGTGGGTGGTGGGAGTCAAAGAGCCACTACAGAATTTTCACTTGTCCGGCACACCCAGCTTCTACTTTCTAAAAAATTGTGTCTATGTAGCATGTGGACAAAACAAAACACAACCCTAACCTTAGATGGCTTGTCTTGGTGGATGTTAGGAGGTTAACAGACAGGCATGGGGGACAGAAAGACAAAATCACCGGTGGTTTGGTTAATCCCATCCTTCCTGTGTGAGGTTTTAGACTATAAATAACTGACACTAATTCACTCTTTAATCGTATAATCAAATCAAAAAATAAAGGGAAAAAAAAAACTTTATGGAGACAAAGAGACAGCAGGTTTGTGAAATCGTTTTATTTTCCAAAAGCTGTTACAATCATAATGTAAAATTTTCTGATTGGGCAAAACATAACACAGTTACAACAACCCTCCTTTTTATGCCCTCTGGAGCTGGTCCTGCATACTTGTATATCGACCCTTTCTAGGAAGGCGGTCTGCTGGCCAGCTCCTCGGGTCTACAGTGGACAATAACTTTAGAGTGGATATATAGAACCACATCAGACGGAATCAAGTATTCCTTTGGGTTTAGAGCATAGACTGTATAATATGGTTATGACATTGTACTTGTCTGCGTGAAGCTGGACAATGAAATCCAGGTGTATTAGATTAGATCAGTAGTTGATATTCACACTTGGAGAGTACAGAGGTCCAAAGATGCAACAATGCTATAGTGAGGCGTCTATGTCTACAGCCTACACAGAGGGAGAGGCCCAAGAAAAGACCTGACACAATATAATTCAGGACAGGGGTGTGTCTAAATGTTAGGTGGCACCCACCCTACTGTACTGCCACCCATGCTCCTCCTCTTACATCATTAACTATTTCCATGTCCAAATGCCACTTCAGTTCCTAAAAGCAACAAAGACTGAGACACCACTGAGAGTTCAAAACAATCCATATATTTTCATTTCCAGTAAAATGATCAGTGTGGCTTTTCTCCCAGGAGTTATGATAATTAACAACCAGACATCCATGAAAAAGAGGACTTACAAGGTTTAAGAGTAAGCTAGCTAACTAGTTGATATCGAAAGATGATATTTCATTATCTGACTGAAGAATTTCTAAAAAAAAAAAAGAAAAAGATAAAAGAAAACAAAGAAATACAGCACTGCTATAACTCTTGGTGTAAATTAAGAGAAAAAAAATGAAATAACAGCAATGTTTGGAGGATTAGTGAAGCTGGGTTAGTTGACATGTAATAATCTGCTACCTTGTAGCTAGCTACAGAGCTATTGTTAAGCTAATATAAACAGATGTAGGATGAGGGTTAAATTATTCTTGATAAAAGCACACGTTGAGAGTCCCCGATGGGCAGAAACAAATACCATTATATGGCAAGAAAAATAAACCAAAAATGGACAAAATTTCAGCCAAGTGAACGTCTGAAATGATCCCATGAAGGCTGCTGACTGTCGCTGGGAAATCGACTGCTAAAAGCCCATTCACACAGGCCTAGAGACCAATCACTGAACCCCTGGCAACCACGAGTCGCTAGGGAAAAGAATGTATTCTCTAGCCTGGCGAGTGGTTGCTGGCAGTTGCTAGCGGGAAACTGGTCACGAAGACCTCCTTGTGCAACGAAGACCTCCTTGTGATTGCTTTGGTTGCTAACAGACTGCCGTAGTTTGCATGGAAGATGACTTGTCTGCAAACACTCACAAACTACTCGCCAAGCGGTTGTGAAACTGTGAAAAGTGCGACGCAAACTGGAAATGGAGACCGTTCACCTTCAAAGTAAAAGCTGCGCCTTTTGAAATGTGTTGGTTGTATCGGTAAGGCACAACTTATAGCTCGGAGAGTAAATGGCGAGTGTTTGCAGCCAAGTAGGCATCGTCGTTGCAAACTAAGGGTGACCGTGGTAATCTGTTAGCGACCAAAGCAATCACAAGGAGGTTTTTGTTGCAGCACCCTCTTTGCGAACGATTTCACCTAGTGACAGCCAGCAACTACTTGCCAACCAGCTGGGGAATACACACTTTTCCCTAGAGAACAGAGGTTGCCACAACGTCGCCGATCAATCTCTAGGCCGGTGCAACTGAGGCCTTAGGTGGACAGATTCTTTTCTGAAGCTTCACAATATTTGTTGTCTCAGACACCGTGAGCTTATGGGCTGTAGTGTACAACACGAGTTTGTAAAAACCTTTCATGCCACAAATAACTAATGTTAATAAAAAGCTGGAGAGGCTGAGAATGACAAGTAAAACATTTTGGGGAGACTCGTGTATTCAACAAACAAGGGACAAAGCACTGCAGGGTGTCAAAAAGAGGAGAATCTCACTCAATAAAGTAAAAGCTTGGACAGGGTCTTCATCACAAGCGGGTAATGTACACTGTATTAAAGATCAGGCGACTCAACAGTATATAAAGTTAACAAATTCAGATCATATTAAACATTGTAAACAAGTACTTTCACACTGTAGTATTTCTACTCTTTCTTAAATAACAGATTTCAATACTTTCTCCAGCATTATGCAAAACAGTTAATTCAATACAAAATTATTTTCAGTGACACTGCACTTGTGCAATGTCACTTTTTATGTCATAATATCTGTATTAATGCACAGGGCACTTAATAACAAAACTGCAAATACTACCTTGCAAACACAAGGTAACCCACTTGTTAAAATAGATCAAGTGCTCGTCCTTTTTGTGGACTTCAAATTCAGTACTATTCAGGGTCTTCAAAGCCAAGAACACCAGGATTCTCATTTTATGCAGTCATTCTAACTGTTGTTTACCTCCTATTCATATGGCTCCTTCAGCAAATGCTTGCAAGGAAGCTTATTACAGTCTGCAAACAGACCCACTTATGTATTGGGCGGTGCTGCGTCAAGGAAAACGGATTTAGTGACATATTTCCTAACTAGCTAACCAAAATAAAAGAATTTTAATTATTGACATTAAGTACCGCTAAAGCTGCGCAAACTAGATACACGCACGAGCATCGCCGCATTTCCGCACACTTTGGTTAAAATGTTACTTTTGGCTTCATGTTGGCAGACAGTCGTGTTTAAATTTAGCTACGGTTTTTTTTTTTTTTTAACGTGTACTGTACAACCGGAAATCATAATCATAATTCTTGCTGCCTTCACGGTAGTGTCGGGTGAGGGGTCACAAATTGAGACAGACTCCTCTCGTTTGCATACACTATTTCCCCACTGCATAGCTGAAAGACAACATGACCCCTCATCGTTCACCCTCTTCTCGTTAACTTAACCGTCCGCCCTAAACCTAGGACTTATTTTCTGTAACGGAGCAGGGTGGACCGCTACTTTCTCTACCACTTTTAATTATCTGCCGTGTCCGTCCAGCCGGCTGCAGCTGTCTCTCCACAGCAACGGGAGGTAAGAGAGGTGCTCCACGGTGGGACAATCCGCTGCTAGCCACCAGCTAACTTAGCTAGCAGGCGAGCTAACTCGTTAGCAGCTGGCTGTGTCCCAGCCCCTCGACCTAACACCTCAGATGTTTGCTTGTAGCCGAGTAGAACCTTTAATGTTTCGTAAACAGCTGCCAACTTGAAACAGTGTTAATGCTGCATCTGAAGTGCAAGTTTTAGGTAAGTTGTTAGCCGAGGCAAGGCAGACTTGTGTCAAGGTAGCCAGACTCAACAGTATTGTGTCGCGAGTCTTTCAAAATAAAAGCGCAATTTGTGCTCATAATTTTGAGCAACAGAATGTCGCCCGAGCGAAAGAATAGTTGTCGTCAGTAATTAGATCACAAATCGTGGTGAAATTTGACTTTACAAATGTTTCACATTAATCTTTCTCTCTGTACGTTCTATATATTTGAATACTCGAGTCCCGAAAAGATACATTGTGAAACAGTTTTTGCGAGTACTATTTTTTACTATCCCCTGTCATTTTACAGTCTAGTTACCTGTGAAAAGCAAACACTACTTTGAGACATTAATGGAAATAGTAGCTCTATAGAGACGGATAGAGAGGTAGATAATAGAAGCATATATTAAAATATTTATAGTTTTAAGCCCAGTTTGCCATTTAATTAGCTTCAAGATAGCTACTGCTATCCCTCCCACTATAATTGAAAGGCTTCTGAATTTGGTTTAATTGTATTCAATATAATGCAAAGAGTGGTTATTATTATGTAGCTACCAGTGTGTCTTATTCTGAAGGTTACAACCATTGCTTCCGCTTTCTAGTCTCGTTCTGGGTAACAGGAGAGCGAAGCAGCAATTGATGGGAGGTTGGTGCTCAGGGGAACCAACTAGAGTTGACGGCGCTAGCTTAGCCAGCATAGGCTGCTAGGGAGTGATCTGCTGTTGCAGGTTTGGCAGCATGCTAATAGAGGCGGTTTAACCGCAACACACTGCAGCAACTCTCCTGTGTGACTCCGTAGAGGTCCAGCCGAGCTGAACTTCGTTGAGCCATGCGACAGTGGTGTGTCCCCGCTGCGACCCCACGCACCGAACCACTCCCGGGGCGCCTGTCCGTGTCACCCCCTCCATCAGGTAAGATCTACAATGCAGGGCAGCCTACTTTTTTAAAAAAAGAAAAATTCAAAGTCATCCAACTGCTTAGTTCTGGATGTTATAGTTGTGCTTAGAAAGATCCTTGAATCTCAGTGTGGTAAAGGTGGCGCTCTGCCCTGTAAGCGCATCATCTTTTGGAGATAAGGCTTTGTAAAAATCCAGCAAGTTAACTTTTTCACGCTTATCGACAAACATATGCTCTGATCTCGAGGTTTCTTAGAAATTGGGCTTGTATCGCATAACTTTTAAAGGCAGTTTTCTCTGTTGTGGCAGCATCACTGTGGATTGTTTGTAGTTATGCAGCACTGGGCAAAATCATTAAAATGAACATAACAGTAAAACATTAGGATGTTATATTATAAATCTGAGGATTTGATCATTGTTAACTACAGTGAAGACAAGGGTCTTTACTTGTAAAAGTCATCATCCTGCCTAAGTAAAAGTACAAAAGTTTTAGCAAACTCAACATACCTAAAGTAAAAGTAAAAGTAAAAGTACTCATTATGCAGAGTTATATACATTATGTTGGATTAAAATTATTGTATCACTTTAATGCTGCAACTGGAGATTATTTTAATCACATACTTACTGCCGGGCAGATTAAAAAATACAGCATCATATTAGGAGATTAATATTTTAAAATCTATGTAAAATCAAAATAATACATAACCAAATTTTTTATTTTCATCCAAAATATAGTGGAGTATAAGTAGAAAACAGCATAACGTAGACGTACTTAAAGTACATTAAAACTGTACTTCAGTAAAGTAAGGGTACTTTGAGCTGCTCCCTTGTTTCCTAAGGGGGCGCCACAGTGAATTGATAGGTATACTTGATTTTGGGGCAGTTTTCACGCCTGATGCCCGTCCTTCCACTAGTGTACTTCACTAAAGTACTTGAGTAAATGTACTAAGTTATGCTTTATCACTGTTCCTATCCATACCATTGTCCAATGACATTGATGGTGGGGGCAATCATGTTTAAGGGGGGGCCAGTGCAACCGGATGCCCCCACTCTGAATGGACATGCCCCTGCATGTCAGGTAAGCATGTCCATCCAAATTCCTACATTCTCTAAAAAATTTTTTAACGTGATCTTAACTTTGTAGCGTGTCTAATTACTGGTGAGTATTAAGATTAGGATGGATGGATGGATGGATATGATTCAGCTGAGGGGGACCTGATGTTAGGTTATGTATGCCAGGGTGATCTTACTTTAATTCCACCCCGGACAAACGGAGCAAGGTTAGCCTAAGTGTGTGTGCCAAGCATTTGAAAGGTGGCCAAAATTTCTGAATGACCCAAAGGGTTACTCACAGAAGAACAGTGCAGTGTGCTCTGTCTTCCTAAGTGCAGTTTTATCACCCTGTCTTGTTTTCGCTCAAAGTTATTTGGTTTCTCGAGTATTAACGTTACCAAAATACTTGAATCAGATTTGCATTTAAAGTGTCAATATAAATAAACTGCTTCAAAGTGTTTGAATTCTGCTGTGCATGCCTTTCTCATCTATTAATAATCCTTTGATCATTTCCCTGCAAGTTCTGAAAAAGTCTGCAACATATTATCTCTATTTAAGGTCTATGAATGGTGCTGAGTGGAGATAAATATAGCCGTGTATGTCTTGGTAACACTCTGTGAAGTCTCGTGATGCTGTTTATCTGGTGAGAAATCAGCCCAGCCATGCAGCTCTTGGCTGTATTAATAGGGTGACAGTTGGTTCAGGTTCACTTACAGATTTGGTCTTGTGTTTCATTCATTTTGCTAAAATTTTGATAAACCAACACATTTTTGCATGCAGATGCCAGGATGGAGTGCTGTGAGGTGGAGCCCCGGTACACCATTGAGCAGATTGACCTCCTGCAGCGCCTGCGCCTATCCGGCATGACCAAACCTCAGATCATACACGCTTTGGAGTCCCTGGAGAGGCTGGACCCGGACCACCGCCCGTCCCACTGCGACCCTCACCCTGCCCCTTCCAACAATGCCCCCACCACTGCTGCCCCAGCCCCGTCCTCGTCATCATCCTCCTCCGCTTCCTCACTCTCCCTGGCCTCGGCGACCACGCAGACCTCCGGCCTGGACGGCGCCGCACTGTCCCCCAGCAACAGCTACGAGGCCTCTCCTCCACCCCTCTTTCCTCCCAGTGTGGCAGTTCAGCGGTCGTTCAGCTACGACATGATGGGGGAGGAGGAGTGGGACCTGGAGGAAAAGGTGGAGGAGTACATGAGGTAAGAAGAGGAGAGGGGGAGGATGGTGGTGCAAGAGAGACCAAAGGAATAGTAGAGAGACTATTATAACATCAGATAATGACAGCTACTATTCCCAGAGGTGAAAGCTTATTCTCCAGAATTTACATGGAGTTAATTCAGGTCAGGTGCTTAGGGATGGCTGAAAAAAGAGAAGCAGCAGTGAATAAGGTTAGTCAGAGCAAAGGCTGGTGTTTTAACCACCGTGTAATGATTCTTATAGCATGATGAGGCTTTTTGTTGCTTTTGCAGGAGAGACAGCAACCTGGTGAAAGAAGAGATCAAAACTTTCCTCAACAACCGCAGGATCTCTCAGGCAATTGTAGGCCAAGTTACAGGTACTCTGCTTTTCTGTGACATTCTAGATTATTAAACTGTTGATAGTGTGGTGAGAACTGTGGGAAATCTCAGTATTTAATTAGAGTTTAAGTCTTGTTGTCTTGATTTAATTCAAACAAAAGGCAGCATAGATTCTTGATTGAACAAATCGATAGCTGCTTTCAGGATTTTTGCTCTGGGTCTTTCCGCCAGCTCATTCACTCGTGTTTCCAAACTGCAAAATAAAGTATAACTTGGCTTAAGGATGGTCCTATTAACTATTTCCAGTTCTGATTCATTACTGATACCTTGGGTTCAGGTATCTGCTAATATGGAGTGTTGATAATATTGAAACTACTGCAAACATACAAAGAAAAGCTGTTGGTGTACCAGGTGTGAAATATCTCCAAACTGCTGTCATTTTGCTGGTAACTTCCTTTACGGTATGTTAGCTCTCCGCTATGAGCCGGTGGGCTGCTGCTGAAGCGTGGCATAGTAAACACAGGACAACTTAGAATTTGTCACTATTTCCCACTCTAGCTTTTTAAGTCAGGATTGGACCCATATGTGATCCAAATATCAGATTTATGTACCCCTAAACAGGCTGTGGTGAAAGATTCTAACTCAACACAAAAGCAGTTAAATATGTAGAAGATCCTGCAGCTTCACTTGTTTTAGTCTTCCGCATCTCTTGAAACAATGAATTGAAACAGTACTTTAGTGACCCTCAATGCTGCCTGAGAGTCTGGGTTCTTGTGTTGACATAGAAGTTGGTCAACATGTTGTGGTGGAATGCTACAACACCTGTACCTGTAAACCCCAAGGTTATCCATAGCTCTGTGTGAGCATTTGTTTTGACCTAAAACGGCTGTGGTCAGAGTTTATCTGTTAAACTTTTGGTAAAATGTTTCAGTGTGTGCAGCAGATAGTTTGATGGTTTGTTTGTTCATGTTAAAAACAGCCTCTTGTTAGTGTCAGGGTTCCCATCTTTCATTGGAAAGTCTTAAACATTCTGACAAAAATGAAGGAAAACAGGGTATTAAAATGTCTGATATTTCCTATAAAGCTTGGTTGGAAGAAAAATCATAGCCAGTAAGATTAAAGTAAGGTTTCTGCACTTTTGTTTCACCTGGTTTTGTCACTTTTTTAACATCCACTCTTATTAAGTTCAAGATTTACTTATGTGGGTCAACGTGGTAGGAGGCACTAATCAAAAAAGCATCATTACATCTTCTGTTGGTCCGTGTGAGTTGCTGCCTGATATGTTTTATGTTACACATATGTCAGAGTAGGTGAAACAGCGGTTGGAGACCGTGGGACAACCAAAATTATTGTGACTGTGCGCAGTGAACTTGCAATCTTGTTGCCTTTGAAATGGTTGCTTCGAAGATGGGGACCAGGTCTGTGACCACTTGCAGCCAGTTGCTGTCTTCAAAGCTTCAAACTTTGGTGCGTCAAGACGGCAATAAAAAAAGCAATAAGATGGAGTCAGTCTGCTGTCAGTTTGTGATTGAATGGGGTCAAGTTGGCAATTACTTGCAATCTGTTTGTGATAATATGACGATTAACTGTGATGAATGTGCAAAAATCACAAACCTGTTCCTGTCTTTTGCAAATCCGTCGCCATCTACATACACAAAAAAATTCACATTAACTACTTACATCCAGAGTCCATCCAGAACCTCAGAGATTTCAAACAGAAATTCCTACACAAACATTGACGTAGTTGCTGCAGGGCGGCAATTTAACAGCAAAATGACATACAACAGTCTTGCTTTTATATAGGAATATAACGAGAATGCAACCAGTTGGCAACCAGTTGACTTGAGTCCCCTATTGAAAAGAGATGCATTGCAGACAAGTTGCGCACATCGGTGCAAACTGACTCGGACTGATTGCAACTTGCTGGCAATCTGTCCGCATTTATAAATTAGACCTTTTGCAAACCTTCGCCATGCGGTCTGAGAGTGATTGCAGTCAGTTTGAGTCAGACCACGATCATTTGGAGACAGGTTGCCTCCCAACAGGTGACCTGTGCAATTGCCTTGCAATTGAAAGTGGTCACTGCAACTACTTGCAATTGGCCACTGAATGTGAAAAAATTCAATGCAGTCACCGGGCAACCACCAATTTTCTCTCGGTTGCAAGGAGTTTGCCGTCCTGTTTTTACTCTAGTGTGACTGAGCCGTTACAAATGCTTAGATGTGAGTTGCACATGTTCCGTAGAAACCTAACCGTACCACTAGCCCTCAGCTTTAACAACATGTGTTGAACATATCGGGTTTCCGTCAGCGATGAGGCGGCTACTGATGTAACATGAACTAAGTTAATGTTGCAGCTTATATCTAAAAAAATCATCCTGAAAATACAAAATTCCCTGATGTGGAGGGTCATTTTAGGCCCAGCGGGTTGCCAGGCTTGCAACACACACTGGCACAAAACCCTGACGGGAAATGGTGAAAACTGCAGATCAAAGTGACGTCAGATGCTTTGTCTGACTAAAATAATTCAAAGAGATTCACTATACTGTCATCTGTGGCAAAGAAAAGTATCAAACACTGAAAGTAGTTGGGTACCAAACTAGTAATTAGTAATTATAGCTGGTTTGCAAAATCCTGAAAGTAATTATTCTGACTTTTATAAACAAGAAAAGAAAAATAACCGTACTAAACCAGAAAGGTTTTAAAGAGCCTATCAATGGGCTCACACTAATGCCAGCTGTAACAGTGCAGTACGTAATATGTGTGTTTGCAGTAGCAGCAGGTTCACATCAGTAAACTTTTCCTACCCCTTTCCTGAAAATGGATTGCACTACATCACGTCTTTAATTAAAGTATCGATGTCGGGATGGCTTCATTAGCTTAACAGGAGTATTCCAGAGCTGGAACGCAGCCGATCTCTACAGCACTGATGCTGCTGCTGGCGCACCATGACATAAATCATTGTCTTCAACCTGTTAAAATAACATGTGTCACCTCCCGCACGCAGGCATCAGCCAGAGCTACATCTCCCAGTGGCTGCTGCAGCAGGGCCTGGAGATGAGCGACTCCAAACGCAGAGCTTTCTACCGCTGGTACCTGCTGGAGAGGAACAACCCAGGTGAGACGCAGGCCAGGAGGTACAAGTGTTAACATCTGACTTTCACAGAGCGGGCGAGTGGGACATAGATCCTCACAGGAATAATAGATTTTTCAAATAATTATGAGAAGATGCAGATCAGTGCCTCAAGGTTGAATGTCAGGTTAATGATGAAAGATTATACTATAGATTAGATAACAGAAGGCTTGTATTAAAAAGGGATAATATGTCCTGTGTGTCTTGAATGTGAACCACTGCTTGCTAACCCTTCCCCATCCATCTCTCCTCCTCCACTTTAACCCCCTCACCATCCTCCTGCATGGTAAACCCACACATCTCTAATTCCTCCCGCTAACTCCAACCTGGTCCACAAGGGCTGTGAGGTCAAAGAAGGACACGAGACAAATCTATATTTTCAGAGGAAAGACAAACGATAAAGGTAGCCCCGTCACAGGAGATTCTAATCGATGGCGTTAAGGTTTCTGGTTGGGAAATGAAACTTTAGCGGGTGTATGCGGCTTGTCTGCACAGGCTAGAGTAACAGCTTGGGTCGGTGCTGACCTCTCCACGTCCTAAGATGCAAATTCGGCAAGTATTAAAACAGCGGCAGCACGGCAAATGAGCGTCAGCTTAAGATGCTCCCAGCTTTTATTGATTAGTGTCAAACAGCATGCACTCACACTAAATCATGTCAGAAAGTCTCATCTTTACATTGTTAGTGTGTGAAGTAAACAAAGCCGCTGATGGACCATCTGCTGTCCCTGCTGTCTCCTTTCATCTTAATCCTTTATTTTTTTCCTCCCACACACCGACCCACCCAGGCTTTGCTTGAGCTCTTCTGTAGTTCCCAGCCCTGACGCTGGAGGTACTCTGGTGCTGGTTTTCATTCCCACATGGCTAACAAACAGGCTATTAACAGTGATACTAACAATAATTACTTTGTCTGCAATGTTTCCAATCCAAAGTGGCCACAGCGCTTTGCTTCTTACATAAGTTCCTATTGACCTGCCCGCGATGAACCTTTAAAGAAGCAGAGTTGTCAGTTAAATTGATTTCTAATAGGTGCATCCGCTGAAATTCATTACAGAGCAGATGTTTGTTGACAAATTTGCCGATTCAAGGCAGGTCTACAGGAGTATGTCAGTTAATCCAGAGACATAGATGCAAACTATCAGCCTCCAGTTATTGCCACAGCTGGTGTCTATAATCCATGGCGGTGGCCTGCCTGACTATTGGTTTTGTCCCGACTGAAGGGCTGAGGTGGAGTGAAAGCCAGCACAGCGTGAGTCCCATGCCCAGGGCCAGGGGAGGGGACAGAGACGGGACGGTAGCAGGGGCAAGTGGCAGCCTCCCCAACATCCTCCCCAACCCCAACACCAACCTCAACCCGAGCCCATCGTGGAGCAGGCAAAGAGAGCTGCTGATGCACTTACTGCCGTGGTACACTGCTGCAGCCGCAGCTGCCCAGGCCCAGCCAGGTAACTGCGCCCTTTCCCTGCGCCCCCTGGCATCAGCAGCTTGCCACAGGAGACACATGCACAACAGTGGGCCTGCATGCTAATCAGCCTGTGCCCGCTCGGTCAGCTCGGGTGCTTTACAACTGTCTCAGATGGTTGTTAAACCTGTACATCTAATGCTAAAATGAAATGGCTCCACTTCTCCATTGTAGCAAGTGGGTGTGGTTAGAACATAGTTCACACATTTAGCTAGATGTGGGTCTCTTACTCTCTGTTTAATGTTCCCTTTCTGTTCCATTCCACCCAGTCTTTTTGTGACAGTGTTTTCATAAAGCTTGACTTAGTCTAAGTACAGGTAGTAAACTAACTACTTACAGTGTATCTGTTAGTGTTTCAGCTGCTCCAAAGAGCAGCACTGTGATTGTTTTCCTAAATTCTTCACAGGTCAATTGTTTCATAATCAAATACTTAAATATAGTTCAATATAGAGTACCCAGTTTTTTTCTCCAGAAAGAGGAAATGCTACATTTAAACTTTGGGCTTTTAAATGGCTTGAAAGATTCAAGATCTGTATCGTCCATTTTGTGTTGTTATCTTGTCCTTTGAAGCACTGAGGCATAAATGTAATTTGAAAAGGAAAACTTTTTTTTTTGTTTTTTTTTTTTCATCTACAGCTGAGATGTTTTGTAAAAGCACTTTACGGGACCCTCACAAACAGCCGCTGAAATAGTGATAACAAAGGACTGTTTAGGATAGGGCATCATATCAGAGCTTTATAATCTGTTTCCATCCTGTTCATCAGAGACATTATAAGATAAAATGCATGGATCAAAGATTTAGAAACTGAAATCTCAGCAGAGGATTGGAAATCAGCTTATGGTGCAAGTAAGACTGTGACTACATGCCTCAGACTAAATCATCATAATATAAATATTCCAGAAGTATGAACCAAAAGCACAGAGGCTACATGAGCACTGTTCCACTGTGTTTGGCAGAAAGACTCAGCTTCTCAAAAGGTCAGAGTGAGAAAATGATTTCAAAAGAAATTTTGTTTGACTGAAAGTTATGGGTTACGTTACTGGGTTTGTATCCAGAGGGACACAAATATAATAAAATGAACAAACATTAATGAACCTCAGTTTTATTTATTTATTTATTTTTTTAATGCCAAAAAGGTAATAGCATAACAAACTCCTAGACCAAGTGTTACACACTGGATAGGACAAACTATGTCGGATGCACAAGGGGACTTTGTAAAGGTTTGGGGGGCTTTTTTGAGTGAAAGTCAATCAGAGTAGTTCATTTTTTGTTTTGTTATATGTTTTGAATTGTTTACTCTGTCTGTCCTTTGTTTTTCTGAGAATGTGGACTGGCACGAGTTGAAATAGCACTTTCTTTTTGTTTGTTTTGTCACTGTTGTTTCAAATAAGTAAATATATTCTTGGAAAATGAAGTTGCATGTTCTCCCTTCTTCAGGTGCCACCTTGTCTATGCGTTCTTTGGTGAAGGAGGAACCTGATTGGAGGACAGGGATCATGGCAGGCGACAGAGCAGGGATAGTGGGCGGTCCGCTGAGGTTACGCAGAGGAAGCCGGTTCACCTGGAGGAAGGAGTGCCAGTCAATTATGGAGAGGTGAGGAAGGTTTAGCTCTAAATTAGACTTGGCTTATGTTTTGCCATCCATCCATCCATTTTCTGCCACTTATCTGGGTTTGGGTCGCTGGGGCAGCAGTTTAAGCAGAAATTCCCAGACCTCCCTCTCCCCAGCCACCTCTTCCTGCTCTTCTGGATGGGGCACCGAGGCGTTCCCAAGCCAGGAAAGAGACATAATCTCTCCAGTGTGTCCTGAGTCTACCCCAGGAATCTCCTCCGAGCTGGACATGCCTGAAACACCTCACCTAAGAGGTGTTCAGGAAGCATCCTAGTCAGATGCCCAGACCCCCTCATTTAGCTCCTTTCAGTGTGGAGGAGTAGTGGCTCTACTCTGAGGCCCTGCAGAATGACCGAGCTCCTCACCCTATCACTAAAGGAGAGCCCAGACACTCTTCAGAGGAAGCTCATTTCTGCCACATGTACCCACAATCTTACTCTTTCAGTCACTCCCCACAGCTCCTGGCCATAGATGAGGGTAGGAACATAGACCGACTGGTAAATCGACAGCTTCACCTTTCTGCTCAGCTCTCTCTTTACCGCGACAGACCTGTACATCCTGTACAACCTCAGCATTATTTGTTTGTCCCCCTCCTTATACCACTGTCTCTAGGTCCTCACCATTGCTGACTGGGATCCCACAAACTGCTGCAGACGCCCTTTATGATTTGGAAATCCTCAAAGTTACTGAGGTCTTGACTGTAGCTGAACTAAAGAGCGAGCAAGTTTGGCTTTTGAGGCAGGGACAAAAGCACACCGCTGTAAGAGGGGGGTGCAGTTTATTTAGGACACAAGACAGAATAAGAGCTTTGTTAAAAAAAAGTCAGTTTTGTCCTGGTTGTCTTGTTTTCATAATTGCTGGAAACCAAATACTTGACTGAAATTAAAATGTGATTACTCGTCCACTCCTTCATAGGACCGAGGTTATTATAGTGAACTAAAACTAAACTAAAATGTGACAAAACATTTAAGTTAACTGAAATAAAAATAAAAACTAGACTTTTAATTAACAAAAACAAAAAAACAACTGAAACAATTTTGTGAACTTGCAGAACTAAAATAAAATGTTAAAAAATTTACAGGAAACGTTCCCAGTTTTACTCTTTGTCATTTTGGTAAAAATCTGCCACCACAACCTGTCTGATGAGGTTTCGGTGTATTTGTTTATTGAGGTTTAGAACGTCTAAATGAATGTGAGTCACCTGCCTTCAAAAAGTGTTGTGTCTGTGGTGTAATATCTATTCTGATTTTCCTAAATCTTGCCTCTGACAGATACCCCCTCTATATAATAATAAGTACAACGACTAAAACAAACACTGAAACTAATAAAAGCTGAGCTTTTTTCAGCTGAAAAGAGCAAACCCACTCTGGAAACTAACCAAAGCTAAACTGAATTGAAAACAAACAGTTTAAACATCACCATATTGGCAGCCCCTTCAGTGATTATTGTAAAATCTTCAGAAGGTAACTGAACAATTAACTAATTGTTTCAACTCTAAAACTATCAAGTTTGACTGTAACTTTACTGGATCTTTAAACTTTTCTGGTCCTATGGTCTGTTGCTTACATTAGGTTTATGTGCTGCTCTGAACCATAAAAAGCTCACTGAAAGCAGCCGAGATCGGCAGAAAACTTCAGATGAGTTTGACCGTGTCTGTACTTGAATTGTTGGAACATAACTGCAGCATTGCTTAGGGTAATTGTCAGTATTAAAAACCTTTCCAGTATATATGTCCTTTATGGCTTTCTGCCGCGGCTTCCTGCTCTCGGTGCCGAGCAGAACTGGTTCAGTTTATGATGTCATTTTTCATTAGGGCTGTTGTGACCCTGCTACTCTGGAACATATTTGTCCCAGACAGTCTTCTCAGTAACCCAGAAGGATGCTGAGAAAGAGGAGCACGGTGCCCACTGTGTGCAATTGATTTCTCTATTAAATGGTTGCTGTAAGTATAGGGTGCAGTCTGGGCACTCAAAGTAATAAGAGCACACAGACAACACTCACCAGCAGTATCCCGGGATTACGCAATTCTACTGCAGTGCTGATCCTTATGAGCTAGTTCAGACCCAAGGACGATACAGTAGAGGTGAAGATGATGTGTGTGTGAGTGTGAGAGAGAGGGAGGGAGGGAGGGAGGAAGGGAGGCTAGGGCATCTCAGAGGGTGAGAGGATAAGAGGGCTGGAAGAAATTGATCCCTGTGTTTTGTAATGTGAGATAATGATTCTTTTTCATCCTTGGAGGAACAGAAAAAAGTGAGACATGGGTAAAGCAAATTTAGAGAGAAAAGAAGGAAATAATGGTTACTCTGATCCTTATTTAGATTTAAAAAAAATCAGCTTTTACAAAAAAAAAAAAAAAAATAGTCATATTTATTGGCTTAGAGTTTTGAGTATGCAAAGCTTGAATTGCAGAAATGAATCCACTTAATTCATTCATTAATCTATTCCTTTTCAGCGTGAACCCTTCCCGGTGCTGTCTCGCTGTGTAAACATTGTCCTTAAGTCTCCTGCTGTTCAATACAAAGCCTAAAAGTTGATGAGGTGTAAAATTAGGGCGTAACTAGCTGGGCTCAGACTGGTGCCGCATATCGTCTAATAAATGCCTGTGATGCAGTGTGATTTAACTGTTTGCCAATACAGCAGCTGTTCATCTCTTCCAGCTTCTTCATGGAGAACCAGTACCCAGACGAGGCAAAGCGGGAGGAGATCGCCAACGCCTGCAACTCTGTCATCCAGAAACCAGGTAGTAAGAGGTGGTTTTTAATTGCACTGCAAAAGTCTGTAGGCAGCTGTGCAGAATAAAGCATACTTTTCTGAGTTTGTTCTGAAAAGACATCTTGCTAAATTGATGTCAGCTGACAGGTAATTAATTGCTGACTGTAACTGATTAATCATCTCAGTCATTTATTAAGTGACAATGCTGCTTACAGCTTATCGAGTGGGAACATTTCCTGCTTTTCTTTGCTTCACATTGACACTCATAGTGCTGTTAGAGAAAGCAAGTGAACTTGTGATTTCAGCAGTAACCTCAAGTGTTTCCTGGAGTTGCTGTTCAAATCTGCAGAACTTTCAGGAGGAATTTTGGACAGTTCTTCATCACAGAACAGCTTCAGCTCAGTCACATTTTCAGGATGTCTCCTAAGTCACTCTGCAGCATCTCAGGACTCTGAAACTTTGGATATGCATATATACGTACCGTCATGGTAAAAAGAAAGTACACCCTCTGTCATTTCTAAGGTTTTATGTATCAGGACATAATAAAAATGATCTGGTCCTTAGCAGGTCTCAAAATTAGGTAAATGCATCCTCAGATAACCAGCAAAACATGACATATTACACCATGTCATTATTTATTTAAAAAAACAAAAAAAACAAAGCCAAACTGTGTGTGAAAAAACTAAATACACGTTTACTGCTTCCATAGGAACTGAGAGTGAAAGTAGCAGCCAGGTGCTGCTAAGCAAATGCACTTGATTAACTGATCATCAGTAAGTGTGAGCACCTCTATAAAAGCAGACATTTTGGCAGTTTGCAGGTCTCGAGCATTCAGGTGTGTGTTAACACAATGCCAAAGAAGAAAGACATCGGCAATGATCTTAAAGAAGCAATTGTTGCTGCCCACCAGTCTGGGAGGGGTTATAAGTCCATTTCCAAACAATCTGAAGTCCATCATTCTTCACAAGTGGAAAACATTCAAGACAGTTGCCAGTCTTCCCAGGAGTGGACATCCTAGCAAATTCACCCCAAGGTCAAACTGTGCAGTGCTCAGAGAAAATTGTGAAATGCCCAAGATCTCCATCTCAGACTCTACAGGCCTCAGTTAGCATGTTAAATGTTAAAGTTCATGACAGTACAATCAGAAAAAGACTGAAGTATGGCTTGTTTGGAAGAGTTGCCAGGAGAAAGCCTCTTCTCTCAAACAAGAACATGGCAGCACAGCTTAGGTTTGCAAAGTTGCATCTGAACAAACCACGAGACTTCTGGAACAATGTCCTTTGGACAGACGAGAACAAAGTGGTGACGTTTGGCCCCAATGCACAGCAATATATTTGGCAAAAACCAAAAGCAGTATATCAGCACAAACACCTCATACCAACTGTCAAGCAAGGTGGTGGAGGGGTGACGATTTGGGCTTGTTTTGCAGCCACAGGACCTGGGCACCTTGCAGTCATTGAGTTCACCACGAACTCCTCTGTATACTAAAGTATTTGAGAATCAAATGTGAGGCCATCTGTCAGCTAAAGCTTGGCTGAAAGTGAATCATGTAACAGGACAAAGATCTCAAGCACACCAGCAAATCGACAACAGAATGACTAGAGAAGAAAAGAATCAAGGTGTTACAATGGCCCAGTCAAAGTCCAGGCCAGTGGAAATGCTGTGGTGTGACCTTAAGAGAGCTGTGCATAAAGTCCCCACAAACCTCAATGAACTGAAGCGATGTAAATAAGAGAGGACCAAAATTTCTCCACAAGCATGTGAGAGACTGAAAAACTCATACAGAAAACAGTTACATCAAGTTACTTCAACTTATTGCTGCTAAAAGTGGTACTGCATGCTACTGAATCATGGGGTGTACTTAGTTTTTCACACACTGTTTATGCATTTTGGCTTAGGGTGTTTTCACACCTGCAGTCCATTTAAATCAAACTCTGGTTCGTTTTCCCCCTTGGTGCGGTTCGTTTGTGCAGATGTGAACACGGTAATCGCACCCGGGCGTAGACCAAAACGACAGCACCGAGACTGAGGTGGTCTCCGACCCAACTACTGGGTGTACGTGCAGGTTTGCACTTCCCGTAGCAATGCATGCTTTGCAATCTGGGATGCTGCAGGTTACCATAGATGTGCAGAGTGCACGAACTGTCAGTACGGGCTGCAAGTGGCCGTAAAATGAATGTAAATTTTCCATGTTATCCACTTGGCCAGAACACAGCACCTTCTTTGTGAAAAGAAACCGAAACCACAGGAAAAAAGCTACAAATTTACAAACTCTGATTCGGACCAGAGTAAATGAACTATAGGTGTGAAAACGCCCTTAGTTTCTGTTAAGGATAAGATCTAATATGTCATGAGCTGTTGTTCGTCTCAGTTTGTATTTATCTAATTTTAAGATCTGGTAAGGACAAGCTAATTTTTTTTTAGTATATCCTGATGTAAAACCTTAGAAATGACAGCAGGTGTACTTTCTTTTTACCATGACTGTACATACATATGCTACAGAAAATAAGGGAAAGCATTATAGGTCCCTTTTTAAAAGTAGGAAAGTCTGCCTTAATAACAGATGTAATAGCACATCGAATTCATGATACCAGTTTAGTTGTTGCTTACCAGTTAGCTCCGTCCTGTCCTTTTCTTGAGTTTTCTTACCTGCAGGTTTGACAGGCCACTGTTGTGAGTGTCATTCAGCTGCCTCTCCAGCGAGTCTCTCCTGCTTCAGACAGGCTCCAACTCCACTATTTTATTGTGCTCTAGAGATCCACTGGTATATCCTATGGAGGGCCACTCCAACCAGTACCAGCAGCAGGACGAGAACTGTCAGAAGCTTCGGTCCAAGACGATGGAGTGGGAGTTGGTTAGTAGGAAAAGAGACCTACTGTATGGGCAGCTGAATGACATCGCCACAACAGTGAACTGGCCAGCCTGCAGGCAGAGAAACACAGTATGCGTAAGCAGTAGCTGGAATTTAAATATAAAATACTTAAAAATGGCACAATTAACTGTTGTATGTTTTGTTTGTTTCAACCCTCAGGCTGTAAACTGTCTGAGTTTGAGCGTGTGACAGCGCTGAAAGTTTACAACTGGTTTGCCAATCGTCGGAAGGAGATGAAGAGGAGAGCGAATATAGGTGAGGAAGACAGAAAGTTAGAAGTGACAAGAAGAGGTTTCTGGAAACGTTAGCCTCTGCTGACATTCAGTAATTTACATGTGCATTTTATATACATTGTATTTATTTGACCTCTGCTTTCCTGTCTGACACAACCAGAAGCTGCCATTTTGGAAAGCCACGGGATCGAGGTGCCAAGTCCAAGCTGCCACTCAAACGGTGAGGAAGGAGAGATGCAAGAGTTCGCAGATCAGGTGAATCATCGATTCTCAGAGCAAGTAAGTGAACACAGAAGCAAAAACAAATAACTAGCAGTAACACCTACAGGCCCGAATTACATTGTCAGTATTGATCTCTATGTACCACTGTAATAATGGACACTTTGAATTGTCATAGAAGGAAAGGCACCACTCCGATTAACAGTGACTGCTTTAATCCATGTCCATGTGTGTAGACTGTTCATTAAAACTGACTACAAGATGTATCCAGCATACTTTGTACATCCTGCACTGCACAGTGATGGCACCGTTAAGCAGCTCATGCTGCCCAGCATCTGGTCAGTTCACTCAGGTAGACCTACCTACCTCTCCTTATGGGAGAGTTGTGTCAAATAAAGTACACATTTCTGAATATCCACAGCAAAATGATTGTTTCAAGCCAGATTAAATGGTTACTACTTAATGCCGTTAGGAAGGATGGGCACTCAGGGCTGATATCGATGAGCGCACTGACAAACAGCGCTGCTATCAGCGTTTAATGCAACCTTAATTCATTTCATCTCATAGCTGTTCAATCCATTGTCTAATACTAACTTAGCTGGTGTCAAGTGATTCATGATCTGAAAAAATCCAGGAAGATAAGGACTTAAAATGTCCTCCATTTCCAGTAAATTTGCTGTAGGTATTGAATTTGGAGATGCTGTGTTTAACACTGGTGGTTAAAAAAAAAAAAAAAATCAAATTTTATAAATCCGATTATAAACCTGTCGCCATTAGAATGTCACAAGCTCACCATTGTTTTCCATTTGTTACTGTGCACATTTACTAATTGTGACACTAATTTGGACCCCTTGGCATTTAAAAGATTGTGTAACTCTGTTACAATAAAACCCCGTCATCTCATATTTCATGACATTTCCTAAAATGTTTTTTTTCATCATATAGTGAAAAAAAAAATTACAACCACCTAGAACTACCAACGGAGTCATTTTGACACCCATAGAAAATCAATTCAATTCAATTCAATTCACTTTCATTTATATAGCGCCAAATCACAACAACAGTCGCCTCAAGGCGCTTTATATTTTAGGGTAAAGACCCTATAAATTAAACAGAAAACCCCAACAATCAGACGACCCCCTATGAGCAAGCACTTGGGAACAGTGGGAAGGAAAAACTCCCTTTTAACAGGAACAAACCTCCAGCAGAACCAGGCTCAGGGAGGGGCAGCCATCTGCCTCGACCAGTTGGGGATGAGGGGAAATAGAAGAGAGCAGAGGGAGACAGGACAAAAGACACACTATGGGAGAGAGACAGAGTGTAATAGTAACTAATGATTAAATGGAAGTGGTGTATAAACACATGAAGAGTGAAAGGAAGTGCTCAGTGCATCATGGGAAACCCCCAGCAGCCTAGGCCTATTGCAGCTTAACTAAGGGATGGTTCAGGGTCACCTGATCCAGTCCTAACTATAAGCTCTATCAAAACTGAAAGTTTTAAGCCTAATCTTAAAAGTAGAGAGGGCGTCTGTCTCCCAAATCCAAACTGGGAGCTGGTTCCATAGGAGAGGGGCCTGAAAGCTGAAGGCTCTGCCTCCCATTCTACTTTAAATACCCTAGGAACCACAAGTAAGCCTGCAGTCTGAGAGCGAAGTGCTCTATTGGGATAGTATGGTACTATGAGGTCTTTAAGATATGATAGGGCCTGATTTTTCAAGACTTTGTGAGGTG